>JADRCC010553720.1:0-11628 GCA_019843855.1 Hylomyscus alleni
GGGGAGAATAACACTGTCATAGTAATTTTTATATATTTAATTTATAATATTGACATAGTATCTACCATTTGTATCCTTTGACTTGTAACTCTCCATATCTTTGCCCTCCATCTAGGTAATATTCACTTCACTCTTTGCTTCTATTAATTCTTTTAGATTGCAATAGAAATTCCACCATGCAATAATTTCCCTTTGGTGGTTTGATTTATTTTACTTAATGCAGTATCTTGGAGAACTGAAAAAACTGGTGGTCCTTTTGTTCGGTCTTTGTGGAAGAATAATATACTTGTTCTTTCCTCTTGCATATGTACTAAATTTTCTTACCCATTCATACATGAATACTCAGGTCGACTCCTTTGTCTTGCTGATACTACCATGAGTGTGGGACGATGCATGTTTCTTGAACATATTGATGTCTTGTCCTTTGGAAATGCTCAGTGGTTGAATGTTGGATCATACATTCCTCCAACTTTTGACACTTTGATAACCTCAATACTGTGCTACTTTATACATACATGTATGTAATGTTATACATTATTTATCATGCACATATATTATATGCTAAGCATCTGTATGTACATATTGTACACCTATATATATATATATATATATGACTGTTATATTTTTTACCTACAACAAATGTCCTCTTTCCAAGTCATATAAAGTAAGATTATACACTGTTAATGCTAGGTCAATCTTTGTGTGATAATTATCCCTTATTGTGGTTAACTTTCTACCTTTCCATAGGAAGCAGAAGAGGTGCTGTCTTTCTCAGTTGTTACACTTCAGAGAGATCTCACCTAAGTCCCTAGGAAAGACAATGTAGAGTATTTTAAACCACTTAAACAACAGTTTAACCACTCCATTCCGAGACACCCAGAAATATTTATTTATTTATTTATTTATTTATTTATTTATTTATTTATTAAAAGCTTCTAAAAAACTCCAACACAAAAAAGGCTTGGAGTCTCAAAACATAAAGAAATCTGTGTATTTTATTCAATGTTAAGGTAATCTTAAATTATTCCCTGTTCCTTAAAGGTATTGTGCATGATAGAGGACAGAAGATATTGTTCTTTGAAGCCACAAGGCATTATTCACTGTCATGAACAGACACACCAACAAACTGCAGCATTGTAGAAACTTTGAGGAGAATTCTGGCTCCAGTATCAGAGACAAATAGCAAGGTTAGGTCTCTGAAGATAGGAAATCAGGGACCAAGTGGAAAAGTGGAAGCTTGTATATCACAGTACAATCTTAAAGCAAGGCCATCTCACCTGAAGCAAGGTGAGATCTCTCTGAAGTGTAACATCTCCATCTTCCAGAGGGAAGGCAGGGAGAGGGGTTGAGAGAGAGCTGTGTCTCACTAGTATAGACCCTTTCCATGTGATAGATTCTAACACCTGAGTGTTAATTAGTTGAGTGGGTGATACAAATGATGGTTTTAGATTAATGATCATAACCTTCTACCAATGTCAAGAAAGATATACTATTGAGACAGAAACCACATAACTGAACTCTAAAGAACTCAGCTTCGCTCAGGAGTCCCCTAATCTGAGAATGAACAGCAGAAACTGAGGAGTACTTGCCTTTTAGGAAGAGAGTCCACAGAGTTCTGACTGCTCATCTCGATGTAATCCCCACTCTATTTATTTCCTGGCCATGCTTCATATTTTCATAAATTGTAACATTATTGTCAGAAGGGCAAAGAAGATTGAAGAAAATTTTCTCTTTCAGTTCTGAGAAACTGTATATAATAGATACTGTTTGACAAATCTCTGTTTCCTAATTTCTTTTGAAATACTTAAAACTGAAGGTTTATAGAGCTACATATTGGTTAATACTATCTTTTGATCAGATAATGAAAAATAATATTATTTTCTATTAGTAAAGTCTATTTGACAGCATCTAATTTCATTTTAAGGTTCATTATTTTGAAGTAATTTTTACAAACCTTTTAAACACACATAAAACCTTTGCCAACTTACTTATAAATAATCCTCAGTTTGGTCTACTTTAGAAACAAAAGGCAAACGTAAAAGTAAATATTCCCTGCTTTCTATCCACCCCTGACCGCTTAGTACCCAAGTCAGTGACTTGTACTCTAAATAAATAATAGAATTCCACATTCAAGGATTCCTCAGATAAGCTAGGATAGCAGTGTTAAACTTTACTACCTAACGCCTGTCTCCATTGATAGGTCCTGCACATCAGTCGTCCAGGATATAAGCCTATTTCATTTCTGTTAAATGCTACAAAAGGGACCCCGGACTCTTGTGTGTGTGATGAGGAGTACTTCTCCTTCTCTGAGACTTCCATTGCTTTGTTTCTTGCTTTCACACTTCTAAATGTTTGAACTCAAGTGCCTGGTTCTTCACTTTATTATCCTTCTTTTGGTGTATTGTCTTTCTGTGGTTAAAGTCTTCATGAACTAATGACTCCTGCCCTTTTTTTTTTGCATGTAACTGAATATTTATCTTCCCCTAACAAACAATAATATTGATAATAAGCAATTTAAAAACTCTATGTGTTTTACCTTTTTGTCATTTTCAGACACATATAGAACGTATTGTGAATGTAATCATCCAAGTTCCTGCCCGGCCATCAGTCTCTAATGAAAACTCACAGGAGTGATGGACTCTTACCAGTCTTTCATTCTTTGTTGTGTTGCTAATCTCAGTAAATACTGTAATACCAAGTTCGCGCGGCTATTCCACGGTGTAGGATTAAGATGGACTTCTCTCTCCTCCTATTCCTACCATTCTGTCTCTCATCTCTCTCCACATACACCTACATAAAACACACACTTCATTATTTACTGGGATGAAATAGAATCATCCAGTGCTTCTAGATTGATCTTTACCCATACGTTTTTTTTTTATCATTTTCTATCATATCTTCTTTATTTATACTCTTTCAGTATGATTTACACTGTTATTAGGGATGATTAACAAAATAAATGTCAAATTCAGTGATGTTCTGCTTCTTATTTCTAAATATTATATACAGGTATTTTAACAGATATTCAGGATAATACTAAACACACTATCCAGATGCCCAATCCTAAAGATATAGTCTTTATAAACCCTCTCATCAGAATTTTCAATTTAATTTGTTTACCAAATTATTACCATGAGTGTTATTAGTGATATGTGTTGGGAAGCAGTTTCACTTACAAGAATTTTGTTGTGTATTTGATTCTTGTTTTCACTATTGGTCTCCTATTAACACATTCCTACTAAGAAAATAAATTAAATTTTGGTGTGGTTCCCCTACGTGCCCAAGTAATATTTGTTGAATGAATAATTGAATAGATGAGTGAATTACTGAGTAAATTAAAATGGGAATAGTGGCATCATTTGAAAAAATAATGAACTTATAAATATGAAAGTGCAAGGTATCAAGTTTAACTGAATATAGATGATAAATGATTCTAACCAAGTTTTTGATTAAATGGATCTTTGCCTACATTTGAAAAGACATATAACAATTATTTTGTCTCTTATTTTTCTGTTTCTGGTTCATCTGTACTACTTATATAAAGTAAACAGATTTGTTGTATTTTCTTCAGTCATATGCTTTTTATGACTATTATGGGAGAATATTTAAATATCTCTTATTTTCTCCTAATAACTTTTGACTAGTCTTGTTAAAATTTTGAGCCATTTGCATCTATTTTGCATGTTGGTAATTAAGAAGTATTTTATTATTATCAGATACCTATAAGCATTTCCTCATAGACTCTTCTGTTTGTTTATTTATTTATACTCATATCTGTATTCTGGGATTCCCAATACAAGTTTTAATATATTCCTACCGAACTTGAAGTCAACATAGTAACAACAAACAAAATGAGTCAGGAAAAGCTAGCTCTTGGAATTAAGAGATGGTTTAATGTGTAAAGTGATTATGCTCAAGTTTAGGGCTCTTGAGTTTTTATCCCTGGAACGCATAAAAAAATCTGAAATGCTAGGGACACTTGTAATCTAAGAGACTATGAGAGAATTTCTACTCTTTAAGGGTAGCTAATCTGACATAAACAATAAAATACATGTCTTAAGATGAAAAGTGAGGATATTATAAATAAGGCTGCTATGAACATGGTGGAGCATGTGTCCTTATTACATGTTGGAGCATCTTCTGGGTATATGCCCAGGAGTAGTATAGCTGGGTCCTCCGGTAGAACTATGTCTAATTTTCGGAGGAACCGCCAAACTGATTTCCAGAATGATTGTACCAGCTTGCAATCCCACCAACAATGAAGTAGTGTTCCTCTTTCTCCACAACCTCTCCAGCATTGCTGTCACCTGAGTTTTTTATTCTAGCTAATCTGACTGGTGTGAGGTGGAATCTCAGAGTTGTTTTGATTTAAACTGGAAGCAACCCAGATCCCAGATGTCCCTCAACAGAGGAATGGATACAGAAATTATGGTACATCTACACAATGGAGTACTACTCAGTCATTAAAAACAATGAATTAATGAAATTCTTAGGGAAATGGATGGATCTGGAGAATATCATCCTGAGTGAGGTAACCCAATCACAAAAGAACATACATGGTATGCACTCTCTGATAAGTGGTTATTAGCCCAGAAGTTCAGAATACACAAAGTACAACCCACAAACCTCAAGAAACTCAAGAAAAAGGAAGATATTTCATTCCTTCTTAAAAGGGGGAACAATATACCCATGCAAGGAAAAGTGAGGCTAGATAACCAAAGCTGTCCTCAAATCTTCACCTGTGGACAATATGCGTGTGCCCACTTTTGATAACGTTCATCAGAACTCAAACTACTCTCATTATATTCTTTAGCATGTTAGGAATTAGGGTATTTAATATGATTATTTTAATGGAAGAATATTGGATTTTGATACCTTCTACACCAGAGTGTGTTGCTTTATTCTTGTTATAACTTCAAAAACTTTAGAAGGAAAATATGTTCATATCTGTCACGGACTGGGTTGCTTTGGAAACCCCTTGTTCCTTAGGGTGATAATAGTTTTGACCTGGTGGGCAAAGAATTCAGTGAGTGACAAACAGGTCCCCAAAATAACCCAGTCTGTGGCATATATCACTATAAATTAATTTATGCTTCCATATTGAGTATATAGGTTTCAATCTACAGACAAAATGAGAGGAAGTTGGTCTTCGTATATTATATATTAGTACTTTTTTTGCTTCCCTCCAAGACCATTCAGTGAAGCCTCTTAAGAAGGTTTGAGTCTTATGTCATTTTTAGAAAAGTATGAGAGATGTAGTTGGAAGGTATGAGAGAATTCAATCAGCTCTGAAATCTGTATTACAAAGAAAAGTGAAAATAAATTTCCCAGCAGTCTCATTTTATTTGATTTCCTTTGTTCTGTATTAGAATGTATTTCTGAGGGGAAAAAGAAGAAGCTAGCAGAGACATTGAGGTAAAATGAAGAAAAGAAATATACTGTACAATCAGTTGTTATTGGAAAAGACTATGATGTCTGACAGGAATACAAATAATGCTAATTGAATATATATTGGAAATATTTCATAGTTTTATAAATTTTATGCTAAAATGGATCAGATCTTCTTTACAGAAATACATATTATTTCATGTTCCTCTCTCAATCTTTCTCCCATATATATATTTTTATATATATATATATATATATGTTTCATACACATGAAATATATATACATATTTGAGTAATATATACACACCACTAATATGCAAGGAAAATTATTAAATGTCTAACATTCACTATGAAGTGGTGCAAAAGTATCTACTATGAATCGTCTTACTCCAAAGGTTTCCTACTGGCTCAGTCCAATGGCGTGACTCTAATTTCAGATCATCATAGAAATTCAAGCTATATCTTTTGTTTTATTGGGTATTTTCTTTATTTACATTTCAAATATTATCCCCTTTCCAGGTCTTCTCTCCAGAAACCCCCGATCTCATCCCCACCTCCCCATGTTTAAATATTAATCATTGTACAAGGAGTTCATATTACATGAATAAATGTGTTTATGTAACATTTTTCCATACTTATTAAAAAATTTCTCACTGACACTAGTTTGAAAAAGAGGAAACAGGTAAGAGAAAAGATATTTATAATATGAAAAGCTGCACTGAGGAATGGGGCTAGTTTGCACCATGGTTTCTATAGTACCTTTTCAATATTTCCATGAGGTATTCTCATTCTTAAAAATGTCAACCTGAAAAGTAAATCCCCACTTCCTTCTTTACTCGGTGTCCAAAAGCTCACTATTAGTCTAACAAATAGCAACTTCCTGGACAAGGAAAGCTATAAAAATCTTTGGAAGCAAACATCCTTTCAGAAACATAAATCATTTTCTTTTGAACTCTACTTGAACTCAAATTAGCATAAAAATATTCAGATAAGACTATTTTAACTCCTTTACATAAAGCACCATATCTAGATATTTTGAATTTGTCTTCATTTCCTATAAAACTCTTGAATATTAAGAGCATTTGTTATCATTTTAATCAACACGAACATGAGTGCTTGCTCTCTGGGCTCAGTGGCTATGGACCTACTTATTTGCTGTCTCCTTGCTCATCCATATAAAACACAGATGGGATTTCTGGTGTTCTTTAACTTCTTTGTTTTCAGTATGATGTTTTAAAAGCATCTAAATTTCATTCTTTTCTAGTAAAATGCTTTTTTTCTTTATTAGAGATTTATTCGACCACAACCTTAGCAATAGACTAGAAAACTATTATTAATATGAAAAGTAATAATAAAACCATAGTACAGGCTTCTAATAATTGTTCTATAATTCATACATAAGGAATTAGGAATTATATATATTCTAATTTAGAAGAGTCAAATCCTTATAAAGTAAAAGTACAATAAAAATATTATACTATCCCTAGCATTGTAGCATGTGCCTTCAATCCCAGACCTCAAAAACATAAAAGTTGATAACTTTATTTCAAGTGGATGATATAGCATTATCCATTATTAATATATATATATGCTTTAAATTTACAATATATAATATGTATATAAATACATGAAAATAATATTAATATATATGTATACAAATTTACAATTATATAATAAATTTCCTTTTACAATAAAATATTTTCCAGACTGTATACATATAAACATATATTTAAATAAACATAAGTATGTATAAATATTTATAAATATTTTAAATATATATGTACAGTTAACTGCATGGATACAGTATGTAACAATAATTCCTTGTTAGTGAGGCACATGTGTATTCAGAGGACTGACTTTCCTCAATGAATTTCTTTTCACTTTAATGTGAGATTCCAGATCTACTTTAATTGAGAAACCTATGGTTGCATTACTTTGGCTTTGAAACTGTGCAGTAATGATGACTTTCAGTTGTTCATCACTGAGATGAATTCTTTTATCTTTTCATTCAAAGCTCTTGTAGTCTTTTGCAAGAAATATTAACTGAATCCATGTGCAGAATTTTCTCAGTATCAATTAGTTTGCATTTTAAAACCTTACAGTGTCAATCATTTCATAGAAACTTGATAGTAAAGTAGTTGATAATGTTAGAATCTTTTGTTGTCTTGTACATTTACAAATTATGAGATATATGCTTGTTGTCATGATACTTAATTCATAATAATTGTTATTTTTATTTAATTTATCATAGAATTGTTTAGAAATATATCTATTGTAATGATAACTACCACAGAGTATTGCACCAATATTAAAACAACATATAGTGTACAGACTAAATTTATTCATCCCCAGTGTGACATCATGGATGCCCACATCTCAACTCTTGTGTACTGAAATAATGTTGCTTCTTGAAATTACAAAATATCAACACTGCCAATTTATACAACAGAAATAAACTATTATCATGGAAAAGCAAGATAATGTAAGAAAGACAATGCAATATTTCATGGATAAAGGAAGGTGGATGATCTTATAGTGGCTTGTCAAAAGCTCCTAACAGCATATCTATGTGGCAGTGACACCCCCAAGAACCATTAGTTCTGCTGAATTGTGTGGTCCTAGTGGTAGATCTGATTGCACAGCCGTCTGGACTGGTTCTTCTATTCTAGGATTCACTCAAATATAGGAGCTTTCCTGGACACTGATGTATAGGGCATAATAACACATGTGAATGAAAAATGTGCTGCACCTTTAATTCAGATAAGCTCCATAGCACTGTGCTTCTCCGTTAATGATGGGCGGGGACAACTTATCCTTCACTTTAGACTTAATATCTCTATATGGATCATGTGTGCTTCAACCAGCCTTTAGCAGGCTAAATAGACCTTAAGTGTTTGTCACAGTTGGTCCTTAATGACCCAGGTGGACTTCGTTTCCTAAAGGAGTAGATTGCCTGCTGAGCTTGCCTAGCTGAGCAGCTGAAACAAAGAATGGGTCTGTGGGCTCTCCCTATATAAATGAAGTGCTGATTAGTAAACTTTAAGCCTTGATCAGAAACTCTTGGCTTTATCCTTCTCTTGCCTACCAGTCCTTTTCATTTCCAGTCCCCCTTTCAGGTAACCCAGTTTATCCATGGCTGCTAGACAACTACAGAATCATACCACTGGACTCTTAGAAATTTCAGTGAGGTAGAGGTCTCTGGAATTTTGGTTGCATGTCTTTTTCATCTGTTGATGTACATATTAATTATGAACAAATCTGAAGTGGTTTCTACTTCCTGCTTACTTTCTCCAATCAGCAAAATTTGATCAATATCAGTGCAATTTTTTTTTGGAAGAGACAGCCCATCAAGCTAGGATATATTACAAGGCTGGCGAGTGAATGGACAGGAAGTAAAACTATTAAGGTATACTGTTGATTTCGATAGCTGAAAACAAATTGGAGTTTGTTGACATTATGGTCAGGTGTTTAGAAAAACAAATGTAAATAGCTCAGTAGCTATACTGGGAAGAATGGTAATTCACTCTAATATGAACATTATATGTAGTACAGCAGCTACAATGTGAGTTATATTTTTTATTATATTTGTAATAATAAACTGTCATTGTCTACAATCCACAACCTGTCTTCTGCACAGGCTACATAGGAGAAGTAAAGGAATGTGCATTTGGAACCACAATATTTCTGAAATCATTCTAGGGATTCAATAATAATCAGAGAACCTGAGGTTCAGGGAATAAGAAATTGGAAGTGAGCCTGGAGAAGAGTTAAGGGAATTAGTTGGAGTAAATATTATTGGAATAATTGTACAAAATTCTCAAAGTTTAAAAAAGTATATTTACAAAAGACTACAGTAGAATAAGTTCTCCTTTTGCCCCCAACATACCTGGACTTACATGCCCACTTATTACCACCCAAGTTCATCTACACAAAGTTGATTAGAATAATAATATACATGCCATTGTTATTTATACCCAAAACACATTACAAAGAAAATAAATTTTCGCAGTTTGTAGTTTACTACACAACCAAGTCCAGTTGTAGAACAAAAGAAACCAAGTTGACAGTGGAAACAATTAGCAAGTTCAGAATGCAGTTTATTGATCTCTCTGCAAAATGGAAGCGAGTAACATAAGCTTCATCCTTCTCTTATCCAGTAGTTGTTTAAATAGAAAGCATTAAGAAGTGTAGTGAAGTACAGGCATGATTTTCTCTTAGTGAGTAAATTACAATTGTACAGAGGAAGTTGAAAGTATGGCAGACATTGTGCATTGAAATTGTTTCCCAGGAGAACACATCTAATTGGTTTCTATCAGGTATGTGTCATTGTAACAACTCATGAGCATCTAAGATGTAGATCATTATATGTAGGGATATGTTAACAGTAGTTTTGTTTAGAGTAGAGGCAATGAACAAAAAAATGGACATTAAAGATATGCTTGTCCTATGGTAGAAGTTACTAAATCAGTCTTATATAACAATGCATTCAACTTCATTTAACTTTATATAAAAATACACAAACATTTCTTTCCATTAAAGACTTCTTCCCCAGAATTTTAGAAATGTAGACATAATACAAGCAATGATTTCAGTAGGCATCAAGATAAATTCACCATAATCATTGCTAAAATCTATGTCACTAAACTCAGATGCGGTTCAATACAAACTAAACAACTGAAATTTATGAAACAGAATATATAAAGGAGAAATGTGCATGAATTATGGCATATTATCAAAGGCTGTGTCATACACATTTTTGAAATTTTAAGATGAAACAAAGGAGAGAAAATATTATTTTGAAATTCTCATCAGAAACAACATAATTACTCCCTGATATAATATACTACACCAGGAATGCTCAAAGTAAACATACACACACACACACACACACACACACAGAGAGAGAGAGAGAGAGAGAGAGAGAGAGAGAGAGAGCAATAACACCATGCATAAATCTCTATATATTGCATTCTAACCACAGAAAATGTGAAAAAAATTATAAAGAATGCCAAAGAACTGACAACATTTCTTACAACATTTCAAGAATACAAATTACAGAGTACAGTTTTCAAAAGAAATATGTGGGCAAGAAAGCAAGTTTAAAGTAGTTCTTTAAAATATAACTTTTATTTAAGAAATGTCAAAGGTGATTGACAGAGTTTAGGAACTTATATTTCATCAGTAAGAGAACAGCATAAAAGAATGAATAAGGAAATATTTTATTTATTTTAAATAAATATAGTGGATAACTACTTGAAGTACTGCCATTAGCAGGAATATTCAAGAGAAGGATTTTAGCAATGGAAGTGAATATTTTAAAATGCTTTCAAGAACTATCTGCTATATCAGAGGTAGAATAATATTATTTGAAGGAATATATAGTTTATTTTAAATGTGTACTGTGAACTAGATGGAAAACTAAAAAAAAAAAAAAACAATGAAGTGATATTTTAAAAGAGAATATAAAATATAATCATAAGAAATGCTCAATCAAGTCTGGTGATGTGCCTGATAGCAGCATGTGTCTTCATGTTTTATGATTAGAACTTGACCCTTGGATCCCAAGCAGGGAAGAGGACTAACTTTGTGGCATTCCTTTTTGACTTCTAAATACATGTCTTAGTATGTGTGAATACATACCCATGGAAACACACAGAAATATTCAGTAAAATGTAAACACAATAGAAAAGGAAAAATGACAAGTGTGCAAGTAGCAACTATAATAAATAAAAAATATAATAAAATGAAAACATTTGTGGACATACTTTTTCTATGTTTATTTTTTAGAGAGATAACATGGTATTTGGAGAGTAGGTGAAGATTGAGGAATAGTTGAGGGAGGGGAAATGATATAATCAAATATATTGTAATAAATTCTCTTTTAAATATAAGTACAAAAAGTGAATTAAAATATGCATATAGAGAGGATCAGGAACTCTGGAAAGGAATAGGGAAACACATGCCAAGTTAACCATAGTAAAAATATATCTGTAGAAACTAGTTTAATTAGTAAGAATGAGAGCACAAGTTGGACTGTCATTTTTATATACTGATGAACAGTTAAGACATAAGAAATCTTTTTTTCTAAGATGATGTATCAGTGTCAATACTAATTGTATTTATACCTAACAATAGAGAGCAGAAATGGATTAGGCAGTGATGGAACTGACAGGAGAAATAGATAAAGTTATACTACCATAGCTGCAGAGCTTAACACCCATGTGTCAGTAACTGACAGTC
>JADRCC010553726.1:0-14682 GCA_019843855.1 Hylomyscus alleni
TAACTCAGGATGATTTTACTTGAGTTCCACCCATTGCCTGAAATTTTCATTATGAATAACATACTTTAGAATTCCAAATTTGATGAATTCTGAATGTTTACCTGTGTGTGCCTTTGGGAATATCTGTAAAGGTCAGTAAATTAGTGAGGGGCCATGGAAACTAGTTTGGGGAGATGGTATAAGGGATTAAAAGGACCATCCTGGTACAGGAAAAGTTCAATGACAAGGCTATGGGAGTGTACTAACATTAAAAACATTTCAAAAAAGTTCATATGGAGTACTACTATAGAAGCTTCGTAAAATATATACAATGTATATGTAAAACTTTTAAATAGAATCATCTTATACTGGAACAACAGTGCTTTTACTAGATACTACAGGATAGTAAACAAAAGCCTGTTGCTAGAAATGGATTACTTCTTTTGGAGTTGTTAGCCAAGGAGGATCCATAGACACCCAAATATTAAAGGCTATTGGTAATGCTCTGGAATATTCTACAACTTAAAAATTCTATTTTATCAGACACACCTATGTGAATCATAGTGCATGGATAAATCAAGCTATAACATTTCTGGTAACTTCATCCTCTACTGCCTAGTTTTCATAGTGCGTGAAGGTCCTAGGAAAAGTACTATGATGATACTAGAAGAGAAAAACAAGGATAAATTTTACCTAGCTATGAACTCTAAGAGCAAAAACAGAGACCAGTCAGGGGACAAATGTACATGAGCATAGTAGTGGAGCTTGAATATAATGGAACAATGGTTTTCCCATGTAGTAACAAACTACTTTCTGATTTTATATAAGGCTAACTGCATAGGAAGGAACCCATGTAAGGCATAATTATCAGGACCCTGAATTATTAAACAGGTTGTCTAGAGAACCTACCACTATTGTTCTGTTAATTGACACAGTATTAAATATACTGGAAATAGTTTAGCATTATATCCAGAGATATCCATGCCTGTCTCTTTCAACCTTTATCGTAAAACTTTCTTTGCATTATATTATTAATAACATACCAATCCACAACTGAGAGTAAGACATTGAAGAATTCTCAGTCCTAGCAGCAACATCTATGTCACCCTCACAACACAAGGCATAGGATTTATTGTGGAAGAGGGGGAGAAAAGACTACAAGACCAATAGACAGTGGGTGATGGCAAGAAAATTGTATTTCCTGGACACATCACCGCAGTTAGTTACATACATATAGGAATTCACAGAGAGATATAGGGAGATGATAGATAGATAGATAGATAGATAGATAGATAGATAGATAGATAGATAGACAGATAGGTAGAGAGAGAGAAAGGGGGGCATAGAGTTGGATATATAGGTAGGAGAAAGACTGGATCTGAGCATTCAGAGAGGTTGTTAATAGGACAAAAACCACATGGAAAGATATTCTGAAAGGATTAATTTAAAAAAGAAAAAAAAAGAAAAACTAAACTTTACTCCTTAAGCACCTACTGAATGAGCAAATACAGTTAATTCTTGAAGTCAAATGTGGTTTAACTAGAGGAGCAGTTACCAATGGCTTTTTGTAATTGATGTGTTTTACATAAAAGCACCATTTTATCTATTCATGGGCTGCTAACATAAAAGGCATGGCATTTGTGTGGAAAGTACAATTGGCCTGGTAATTTTTCATCGCAACTGGAGTCTTTTATCTTCTGTCAATCAACATAGGGAAGCAGAGAATAGCTGGATCCCTCTCTTTTAAAAACAGATTCAGGGGGCCACAGCAGCAGCTAGGAAGACAATGTCAGGAAAGCTTCTGTCTTCCACCACTGAACCTATCAAACAGAAATGATTTTCTTGATGGTAGGCTAGAAGCATTATTAAAGATAATTGTACAATTTATTCCATAAATGGGGAATTACCAAAAAATGTAGAAATCCCACTTGGATTGTACAGATTTATCTCCATTCTTGCTTTATCCAGAAGTATAATGCCAGTTTAATTACTTAATAGCACACCAATAACTTTTATCTGATGTACGTATTATTTCTTCATTAACATCCAAAATGAAAAGCAGTTCACGGTGCTTAATTTCCTAAATGTGGAAGTTCCAATGTGAGGCTTTTAAAATAGTAAAACACATACAAAAATACACACACACACACACACACACACACACACACACACACACAAAACCCATTAACTCTTACATCACTGATTGTATAAAATAATACTTGGAATTCAGTAATACATTAATATCCTTTTATGTTGAACAGGTTTTGAAATCAAAATAAGATACTCAATTGTCCACTGAAAAATATTTCTTTATTGATAGAGTTTAAAGACATATAAAAATATAGATATTAAGCCACTATCTCCTATTCTCTCTATTACAATATAGTAAAAATTTGAAGTAGCATATAAATTTTTATATTAAAATATTTTTTATTTTAAAATTATTCTAAGTTGAAAAATAATTTAATTGATAGTAAAGTTTGTATATAGTTCAGGCACAAGGCATATGTGTTATCAATAGACAGACATATGTCTTGTTCAATGATTGAAACAGATTATTCATATGTCCAGCACCTCTATATTCTAGATTGTGACAGGAGTGTCACACTACAGGCTACAAGCAAAAGCTGGCACCTTTGGCTGACATTTTCCCATTTTTCATTTCCAGAGGCTTGTAAACATTAGCTGCATCTACCACGTCAACCTTTTAAGATTCTACACATATGTGATGCACAGTATTCGTCTTTGAGGATCTGGATTACTTCCTTTCATATGTGCTGTGTAACATTGTTACAGCAAACAGTAAGTGTCCTTTATTTGGACTGGTGATGTACATTAATGTGAGTTCCTGATCCTGAGCAGTGTTATGATTAAGCTTTGTTGCTTATGATATTTACTTTCTCTTACACACACACTGGTTTGCTTCATTTTAATATTTTCCCCAAATTAGGCTACTAGCTTTTGGGGGTAGTTGTAGATTTAATTTTAGAGACTTCCATATTCCCACATTGGCTTTTCCTAAGGCATGTACCTACTTACATTCCTGCTAGGCATATTCAAATGCCCTATTTTCATAAAATTGCTAATGACAATCTCTTGGGTTTTGGTAACATCCCTTCTAAGAGGTCACTAATTATCTCAATGTAGATTAGAGTTCCATTCCCGTAGTGATTTGCAATTTTGAATGTTTTGTATATAGTCATTGCATTTGATTTTAATGCAGCAGATAGGGCTACCTGCCCAAGATCTTCAAGGCCAAAAAAGGAGAGAAGATATAAAGGTGGGACTGGGACAAGTTTGGAAAAACAAGGCCTTTGTAGGAATGCAAGAGAACAACAAAGGGTAATATGTAGACACACATGAACTTGTTAAAACTAACATTTAAAAAATTGAAGTACTAGAGAAAAATAAAAAATCAAGAATGAGAAATGTAGCAAAGTCTGCCAGGTGTGACACAGCATTACAAAATATATGATGGGCACTTAGCAGAGTTTGAACAAGGATAGACACTAAATACCTATCTCTGGCATCTGGGCTTCAGTGCACGTACATACAGAGCAGATCCATTTGGATGCAAACTATAATTTAGTGACTTCAACATCTTTCCTAAGAGGCAACTTCCTTGGTTTGTTATACACTTCCTTATAATAATGATAACACTGCAATCAATCCTAATTAAGGACATAACATTTAGACTTGAGTTTTGGGAGTGTTTCTCCAAAACGCTAGCTTGCATCTTGTATTTTCCTTTAAGTGTTCTCTTTACCTTCATTGGAAAACACAATTGAAGCAGCAGTCCAAGCTTTCTTTTGGCAGATTATAAAATGTAGAAATGACAAAATAACAGGAAACATCTTCCACCTCCAGGGACAGAAAGAACATAGCACTCTGAGGGTATATGTATGTATAAATGCATAGAAACACGTTTTCTTGTTTCTCCTTTTAAAAAATGGTGTTTTGCTAGTATGCAAAAAATATTTTGTTTTCCATAGTGATGTATGTATATCAGTGTATTATGGACCCCCTCCATACAGGGGTATTTTGCAGAAAGGGACTAACATATGTTTATTGTGATGTTCATGACAATGGTAAGATGAATTTGTTGCAGTAAATCTCCAACGCAAATATGCACTGGCAATGAAAACACAACTTAATTAATATGAATACAAACTGTGCACCAAAATTGGGCAGATCTACCACTATACTATCATCTTTCCCATCTATGTGACCACTTATAATGTTGGTTTCTCCAGGCCATGTGCTTCTGCTCTGCTTTCTTTCCACCTCCCCCTCCATTGTTATCCTCCTCCCCATCCTTCTCTCTCCCAACTTTCAGCTCCACCTTCCCTTAATCTGCCCAATGACCAGCACTAGCCTTTATTTTACAAATTAAGGTCTGTTGGAAGGAGGTTTACAGGAAATCATCTGAGTGCTTACTCATTCCTTGTTCGAAGCCCCTCACAGGAGAAAGTAATTAGTATCAATTTACAAATAGCCACAGACCTATCTGCAACATTAGTGTTCCTTCAGTTCTAATGGACATTAAATATTGTCCCTGGGAAAGGAAGTTGCTATTGCGGAGCACTGCTTTGAACAGTTGGTTCTACCATTGTCAACTGAGTTGTGTTTTTACCTTACTCATGAGGCCCTCAGACCCTTGGCAGAGTTCTCTATTCGGCATTCCCAGTTAGTTTCTCTTTAGTTCTTCAGTCACAGAGGTGTTGCACAGAGCTCTGAGGCTGCTTGGATACTTCCCTCTGTTTACTTCCTCGCAATGGCCATTTCCCAACCCTGCAAAGGCAATGGAGTTTGTATTCCAACTTTCGTATGTTTTCAGCTTCTGTATCCCTATTTTTATGTTCTAGATATTTATTTAGATATTTTTATTTAAAAAATAAAATAAAATTAGTGTATACACTTTTAAGTTCTCTTATGGCATTTCCAAAAATAAAAAAAAAAAAAAAGGTTTTGATTCTCTTCTGTTATATTCTCTCCTACACTCTTGAAGACTCTTGTATCTACCCAACCTCCAGTTTTTTTCTGCTTTCATGTCATAAATGTCTTTATTAATAAACCAAATTTCCAATACCCTTTCCCCTCTTCTGGGTTGATTACATTTCCTTTTTCATACACATACCCATACTCATGTCAACTTATATACAGTGAATAAATATTGAGAGAAAACATGTAATTTTGTCTTTCTGAGACTTTGTTATATCATTTAGTGTATTTTCTAGCTGTATCTGTTTTCCTGCAAAATTTATAATTTTGCTTTTCTTTATGAAAGAATAATAGTCATTGTATATATATACCACATTTTCATTATCCATTCATTTGTTGGAATCTGAGTGAATAATACAGTAATGATTTTTCTTCAGGATCATTTTTTGTTTCTGAGTTTTTTTTCTTTTTTCTCTTGATGAACTGTGATTGCTTCTCATGAAGCTAGTTAATAAACCTGATTCTTTAAAACTACCTGACTATGCATCAAACTAGTAATTAATGTGACCAATA
Source organism: Hylomyscus alleni (assembly GCA_019843855.1). Classification (NCBI taxonomy): domain Eukaryota; kingdom Metazoa; phylum Chordata; class Mammalia; order Rodentia; family Muridae; genus Hylomyscus; species Hylomyscus alleni. The sequence goes on from JADRCC010553726.1 coordinate 5,494, forward strand.
ACCTGATATAAATAGTAAAAAAGAGGAAGGATCCGCAATACTTGGATCCATAAATATATACTAAAATTATAAGATTAAAAAATCAATAACTTTGGGTTCATGGTAAATAACCACTAGGAGACATTGTGGTTTGAAGTTGCCTGCCTAGTAGCATAGCATAATAGTGATTGCATACATTTATCTTTTTATGTAGCATATACATGATATATTAGTCTTGTGGTTTATGGATAGCTCTCCTGTAATTAAACATGTCAGTGTTTTTTGTTTGTTTGTGTTTTAAGTGCAACATGAAAAATAACATTTAATAGGACAAAGACATCTCTCAGATGAGATTTTGTAACAATAAATTTCAGTTTAGCCTCCGTCTTACTACTAAGTGTTTTTTTATCAATTAATTAATTAATTTTTTTACACTCCATATTTTATATTCCCCCCTCCTTGTCTACCCTCCGACTTTTCCACATCCTGTACCCCCTTCCCACCCTGCTGTTTCCATGTGTATGTCCCACCCCCCACTACACCTGACTTCTAAACTCCCTGGGGCCTCCAGTCTCTTGAGGGTTAGGTGCATCATCTCTGAATGAACACAGACCCATAAGTCCTCTACTGTGTGTGTGTTGGGGGCCTCATATCAGCTGGTGTACACTGCCTGTTTGGTGGTCAAGTGTTTCAGAGATTTTGGGTGTCCAGATTAATTGAGACTGCTGGTCCTCTCACAAGATCACCCTTCACTTCAGCTTCTTTCAACCTTCCCTAATTCAACCACAGGGGTGAGCAGCTTTTGTCCATTGATTGTGTACAAATATCTGCCTCTGACTCTTTGAGCTGCTTGTTGGATCTTCTGGAGTATGATCATGCTATGTCCCTTTTTGTGAGCTCTCAACAGCCTCAGTACTAGTGTCAGGCCGTGGAATCTCCCTTTGAGTTGGATCCTACTTGGGCCTATCTCTGGACCTTCTTTTCCTCAGGTTCCTCTCATTTCCATCTCTGTAATTCTTTCAGACAGGAACAATTATGGGTCAGAGTTGTGACTATGGGATGGCCCCCCTCTCCCTCATTTAACAATCTTTTAATTTTCAGTGCTCTTTGAAACTGACAATTGTGGATTAAGAATTATGGGTCTGTCTGAGGTTGTTCTGTTAAAGAACCTTAACAAGGAGATAATAGAGACAGAAAAAAAATCTTTCTTTAAGGAAGCACTTTGCAGTAATAGGGAGGAGGGATTTGTAAGGGTTGGACTGAGAGGTGAAGAGGGAAGAGGCCTTCAATCAGCAGGTAGAGTGAATTTAATAAATAAATAAATAAAAACAAAAGACTGGCTCTGCTCTCAGGAAAATAGTTCTTTCACACTTTCTCTTTTATCTGGTTTTCATTACGTTGTGTTCGTAATGGTAATAGGTACCTTATCTTTGTGATGATAGAATAGTTTGGGCTTAAGGATGATACTGGAGAGGAAGAACATACTAGGTGATTTGGAATTTTGTTTGCTTGCAAAGTTAGTCTTAGTTGTTATTGTTGGTTGGTTGGTTATTTTGTTGAAGTTCACTTGATTGTTTTGTTTATTCATCTATTTTTCTTCTATTGTACAAAAGAGGTTTTTTTTTTGACACACTATTATTCTGATTGTGGATTTCCCTCCCAAGTATTTCCTGGTTTCTCCTCACCTTCCTCCCTTCTGAATCCACATCCTTTCCTGTTAGAAAACTAAAGGAGCTGAAGGAGCTTGCAGCCCCATAGGAGGAACAACACTATGAACCAACTAGTACCCCCAGAGCTCCAAGGGACTAAACCACTAACCAAAGAGTACACATGGAGCATCCCATGGCTCCAGCTGCATATGTAGCAGAGAATAGCCTTGTTGTACATCAATGGGAGGAGATATCCTTGGACCTGAGAAGGCTTGATGCCCAGTGATGCCAGGATAGGGAAGCAGGAGTGGGTGGATTGGTGAGCAGAGGGAATGGGGATGGGATGGGTGTTATTAGAGGGGAAACCAAGAAAAGGGATAACATTTGAAAAGTAAATAAAGAAAATATCAAATAAAAAAGAAAACAAACATGCATCTAAAGAACAATAATAAAATAAAATAAATTTAAAAAGTGGAAATAGAATAAAACACACAGAGGATAAAGAGCCAAAGAAAAAACACAGATAGAAAACCCAGAGCTGTAAAGACATACATTTACACATACTGGAATCCCTTAAAAACACAAAACCAGGATCCATACAATGTATTCAAAAACTCTGTAGGATGAAAAAATAAACTCACGAAATATTGTGAATCAAAGAACCAGCAAAGACATTTTTGAGTCCATAATGTGTTGACCATCATTTGCTGGTCATGAGATGCTGATGAATTGTTTGCATCCCCAGTGAGATTCGATTGTAGAGAACTCATGTTTCCTTTGGGAGTGGTTGACTGGTTTTCAGTTGGAGACAGCTCCTGTTCAATGGTAGTATGATAGTCTATTAGTTTATTATGACTTCACTTGATTTGTGTTCCCCTTTTTCCTATATTTATTATGATGACATGATTATTACCTTTTATTCAGCTAATAAGGTAAATCGTTAACAAAACACAAATGAGTCTTCTGCTCCTGGGATAAACCTAATTAATCAAGATTTGTTAACATTTTAATATATTCTTGTATCTGCATAGCTAATGCTAAATTGGAGATTTTATTTTAATGTCTACAGAAAAATATTAATGTGATGTTGTTGTTGTCTAGGATGACTTTGCCTTGTTCTGAATTGCTGATGCCTAATGATATTTAAAGAAAATTCTAATTTTCTGAAAAAGTATAAGACTCCTTGCTATTGACAAACTCACTTATTGGGACTGGCACCAGCCTTGATAAAATGTGCTATTGAAGAATGAATGCATTTTCTTTCTGAATTTCAAGTGCATGTCTGCAAATAGTGATTCACGTGCTTCTTGCTGGAAGTTTTCTACGTGCAGATTTGGTAATGAGGTCCAGTCGGGTTTTTTTATTTTTGAATTATTGTATGATTTTGTCACTTTGGGAATATGTTGGGGTAGGAACATTTGAATAGTTTGAAGGAGAGATTTATTTGTTTTAGGTGTTATGCCAAAAACAGTTTTGGCATTTTAATTCATACCCATTAAGGGTGTGCATTGTGCTCTGCTCGCAGTTCTCATCAGTACTGTATTCATTATCATCATTCTGTATTTAATTTGAAATGTAGTGGGAAGGGGGAAGGAAGAAGAGAGGAGCTGGGAGAAAATTGCATTGTAATGTATTTGTGATCATGGTAACGTTTGATAATTGTTCATGAGTTTTCCAAGTTTGCTGTATATGTCTAGTCTTTGCTGACTATTACTTTAATTATAACATCACATTCTCTGTTACAATGGCCTGGCAAAGGGAAACAAATCTGTTCTCCTTTATTCCAAAGCTACTCTATTTTTGTTACTATATGTTTATTTACAAATAATATTATTGCATAGATGACAGGTGGAGCCTTTGCTAAATGTCCTTTGTGTAAGGAACGCATATTGCTAATATTCATTGCAATCATTTATTCTAGTATGTATACACTTATCTTTAACTGGATAGTATCAAAGTCAAGGTCTTGTTCTTGATAAGAAAGCTCTACAACTTCTCTTATATATCCAGGCTTATCAAAATGTATCAAAACCAGAATATTTTACTTTCCTAAGAGGAACTTAATTGTTGAGATGAATTATGTGCTGAGTGTGGTGTAGATAGTCACTTACCCTATGGCCAAAAAGCAAACATGATAATTGGAAGGGGCAAGCATCCCATAATTCCCTTTGAGGGTATTGGACTCATAGACTTATGATGTCCTCATAGGCTTCCCAAATAAACCTTCCACCACTCAGCAGCAGCACTATCCTAGGAACAAACATCAAAACACAAGATTCTCTGGGGAAATACACAGCATCTAATCTGCCATATATGGTTTGGTTCATAGAAGGACACCTATATCTATATATATGCCATAAAGTTTATTTGTGGTTGAATTTACAGTTGTTAAGTTGATATTTTGCAATAGATTTGTGAATTCTTTGTTTTACAGTTTTATTTTACAAAGTACAAACTTTATGATTATATTTATGCATCTGACAATATTGCAAATTCATTCATTTCATTCTTTCTTAAAAATACTTTCCTATTGTGTAATTTAGAATACCTCTGTAATAGCAATGCCAGAGTGTTTATTTCAAAGAAAATATTTCTATTCATCTTTGTTCATGGAATACAGTTTTAGTGTGTTTACAATTCCAAAATGACATGTTTTTCTATCTTTCTTTATATTATCTTCTGATGTTTTTTTTGTTCTTGAAAATTCAAGTCAAAGTATTTTACTTTTAAGTTTATTTCTACATTTAAATAATACCCAAAGTCTACTTTTATGGTGCTTTTAGATACTTTATTAGGATATTTCAAAGTATTACAAAATTATTTGATTAATTTTTGGTCTGTAGGCATTCTTAATATGGACCTTAAATAAAAGATGTCATAAATTTTCAAACAACCCATTGTTACTGAACATATATTTTTGTTGCTTTGATGTAACTATTTTGGGAATTGATAGTATTATCAAATCACGCACCCTCTATGCTATAAATATAAAAATTATTATTTCATATCTGGATTGGCCATGTTAGCCTCCACATGAGAGAAATGCTGGTGTTGTTATTTTCTGTCTGCACTTGCCTTATATTGCTTAACATCCTGGCCTCTTTTCTATTTTACTAAAAGTTACAGAATTTCAATCTTCTTTACCTATAACAGTAGTGTATCCAATTGTGTTTCCAATAACTTTTTTCTTTATAGCCATCCAATGTTGGGCAATGTAGGCTGATGTTAGTCATATCTTAGCTATTTTGTAAAGGTCTGCAATTAAACACAGGGTTAACGGTGTCTTCTTGTTATGCTGGTTAAATTTTTTTCTCAACACTTTTAGCCAGAAGTAGAGTGTGTGGGTCATCTATTTGATCTCCTCTTCAGCTGCGAGGTCTCTTCTGCTTCAGGACCTGTTAATGCAGTTCACGTTGCCGTCAGCAATGTGTAAGAGTGCTCAACAACCATCTCTGCATTTGGGATTTCCCTCCTTGACAAAGACCTTTCTACATGGGTCTAGAAAATAACTCTGTGTTTCGCTGATGGCTAATGACATTGAATTTTTTTTTTCTATTTGTTCTGTATTCCCACTGCTGCCTCTGTAAATGAGTGTTCACATAATTGCACATTTTTCAGTAGATTTGACTAGTTATTTGTCTTTGGTTTTGTTTTGTTTTGACTATTGCTAAGGTTTTGGAATTCCTCATATGTTCTCTATACCAATTCTTGTCAGATAAATAGCCTACAGATGCTTTCTTTGTCTCTTTTTTACTCTGCTAATCATTTAGTTTTCAGTTTTTAAATTTCTTAATGGATGCAACTTTGGTGATTAATCAAAAGGTAACTTACATGAGTGAAGTAGTTCTGTCTGAATTTTACTCTAATATTCTCATTAAGGATTGCTCCATTTTGCAATGAATTTTTTACAAGTTACAAGATGTCAGTTACATTTCAGCTTTCTTCATATAGAGAGATAGTGTTCCTAGCACTATTTATCGAAAGGAATGTCTTTCATTAGATTAGTAGTTTTGGCACCTTCATTTTTTGTGCTTTTTCTCCTTTATTAATTAACATATTCATTTTACATCCTTTGCAGTCCTCCTCCTTCCTCTCTTTTCAGTCCCATCCTCCAACTCTCCTTTCTCTATTACATCTTCCCCTTCTCTTCAGGAAAGTGAAAGCCCCTCTTGGTATCTACCTTGCATAACAGGTTGGCTCAGGACTAACTGCATCCTTTTCCATTGAGGATAGACAAGACAGCCCAGCTAGGGGAATGGAATCAAAAGGCAGTCAACAGAGTCTGAGTCAGAGGTAGCCTCTGTTCCAGTTCTTATGGGACCACTATAAAGACCAAGCTACAGATGTGTAGGGGGCCTAGTTCCACTCCATGGATGTTCTTTGGTTGGTGGTACAAACTCTTTGAGGTTCCATGGGTCCAGCTTAGTTGGCTTTGTAGGTCTTTTTTTTTTCTTGGATATTTTCTTTATTTTCATTTAAAATGTTTTTCCCCTTTCCAAGTCTCCTCTTCGGAAACCTCTTATCCCATCCCTGCCCTCCAACCTCTACGAGTGTGCTCACTCACACACCCACTCCCATCCTCCTGCCCTAGCATTCCCCTACACTGGGACATTGAACACCCTCAGGTTTGAGGGCCTCTCCTCCCACTGATGTCCAACAAAGTGATCTTCTGCTACATATGTGGCCCCCATCCTCTGCCACAGGGCTCCATACTCAAATAACTCTGGAAGAGAGCTAGCCTGTGCAGACAAGCCTAGCACTTTCTTAAGAATCAGCTTTCAGCAAATACATGAGATTTTAGTCATAGTACTTTTTCTTTGCTTTGCTCAGATGCAACAAGTGGAGGGAGACTAGGGAGAAGGCACCAAGGCACCATTGTTCGGCAAATATCTTATGAGCACAAGGACTAAAATTTGGATCCCCAACACCCTTTGATATACCATACGATGTGATGTCCATCTTGTGATCTCAGTGCTTATGGATCAGAGTAATGGGATCCTTGAAGCAAGCTCTCCAAATAGATTAGTTGAATCAGAATCTGCGAGTTCAAGTGAAAGATGGTCCCTCAATATATGAGATAGAGAATGATAATGGGAGAATAGCATCAACCACTGTACTTCACACACATACGAATGTATATGTGCATGAGCACGTAATGTGCCCTTTCCCCAATGCACCCCTCACACACATGCATGTGAACACACACACACACACACACACACACACACACACACTGCAAAACAGATAGCAACCTCATGTGAGAACAGTAATAACTTGCCATCACTGAATTTTCCTATAACTGCAGAAAATCTCCCTGCAAAGTACTGCCATAAAAGTACCAGTTTACATAGGTAGGGTTTAAGCAGGGCAAAATTAAACCTCAAAAATCCATTTACCCAAATTAGCACTGTTTTTCTTTTTCATTTTTTTCTGCATTTCTTAATTGCTTTTAAAGCCAAATGTCTTACTTAGGATTATTGTTCAGGGGCACATCGTATGCTTAGCATCACTGCCCTGAGTTTTAATCCATCACACCACAAAGAATGAATTTAAAAATAAAACAAAAGTAAAAATGAATACCTTTTAAATACACATTTTAGTTGAATTAAATATGTTTGATGTTATCCAAATTAATCAGCACTTGTTTAATGTTGTTTCTTAATATCTACTTGACTGTTCATAACGGAGTCTGAGCTGCTTTGAGGAAGAACATTTTTCTGCATCTCTCCTATTATAAAGTCTCTCCAATCATGTTCATAGCCTCTAATAGGAAACCCTAATCAATATTATTAGCTATCTTATTCCCTAATTAATAATACATATTATAAATAATTTCTATGAGGATTTTGTTCTTGAACTATAATTTAGAAATCCAACCTTAAATTCTAAATATGTATAGTACTAACATCATACTAAATTATATCTCATCTTTCCAATTTGACCTCTAAAAAGGAACAGGCAAGACATTTGGTAAATCAGTGGAAAATGGTAAGCCCAAATTCATTTGATTGTGAAACTTGCCAGCTTTAGCCTCTACATTTGACAAATCTATGGACATGGACATCACTCAATTTTTCTGCTTATACTTTCTTAACAGTAATGTTAACTCCATTTCAAATTATATCTGATAAATAAGTGAATTCTCATGATAGAGAGGTTTAAAGCTTATATCCCCTTAATACATGAGCAATAAAGTCAATTCTATTATCATCTATGTATACACATATGTGTATTTATTTATGTGTGCATATATATGCATACTCTTCTAGAGGCCAGGACTTGATATCATCTGTGCTTCTCAATTGCTTTCCACACTTGATTTTTCAAACATGATATATCACTTATTCTGCTAGTCAAACAGGTCTACAAGTCCCATAATACTTTAGTCTCAGTCTCCTAAATACTGAGATGACAGATAGGCACCAAAATGCCTAGTTAGAGAATGAGTCCTGGGGATTTGAACTTGGCCCCTCATGATTTCTTCAGCAAGCACACACTCTCAATACAAACTCTATTTTCACTTCAAAATATCTCAATTTTTGACATTCTGATATTTATTGGTTTAGTGTTATAATTACTACCTTTATTCCTCCATAAATTTAGAAAAAAATTACCCCTAGATAGGCTATAAAAATACAATGTCTAAGTAAAAAACATACAAATTACTGGTCTAAAATATAAATGTCATTGTTTTATAGTTTAATGACTATCATACCTGCCACTGAACATGGAAGTGTAGTACATACTTAAAACATGAAAAAGATCTTTCTATTGCAATGTAGTTCATATAACTCAGTAGGAATTCTACATAACCTTTCTTGGGTCTTTCTAAATTTGTCAAGTGTAAGTGATAATAGGCCTCTTATCTTTTGAAAATGAAGCAATCCTTTTGATTCTGAGCAGAGAAATTTTTCATACATTGAACTGATTTGATACCAAAATGCATATATTTGAATCTTATCATCTTGCCTTAGTGGTATTGAAGAAGATAAGATAATTTTCCAAGATTAGGTTTCATCATTTGTAGATGTAGGTAAACATACCAACCTGATATCGTTGCTGTGAAGAATTGATATAGATATTGTACTCAAGCTGCTTGGTAAACATTGCATCATCAACAAATATTAACGACTTTTATTTTCAATGAGTTGCTTTATTATAATGACTGCTAATCTCCTCCCCACCCACAAGTACCTTAGACTCTAATAAGAGGGAATTTTAGTCAAAAATTAGGCAGACCTATATGGCAGCAGAGCATAAGCACTCTACTGGAAGAAGTTCAATGCTTAAACGCACACTAAGCCCAGCAAGCCGTTCCACTTCCTTAGTGCTCAATTAAATACACCAGTGTCACACTTGGAACTGTATTAAGTCTGCTCAAAGGCACAGGATGATTTATGAAGTGATGCCCCACTGCTCCAGCAGGAATGCATTTGCATGATAAAAGGGCCATTTGATCCTTACTTAATTTTCAGAGAATTGCTTTCCTTAAGCCTTATTCTTGGCTTGTTTTCATTTGGAAGATTTTTTTTTTTGACTCATTTAAGAAGTATCCTTCCTC
>JADRCC010553739.1:0-10762 GCA_019843855.1 Hylomyscus alleni
GATGTACCACTATTCATACTATAGCAACTATTAGCTCCAGAGCCTATTTAAAGTTTCTCAATTGACCTCAAATTGTCTTTCATATCTATTTTCTGCCAAGTCTATCTCTAAGTCAATCAAATATTACCTTTCCTATTTTAATCTTTTTAACCATCAAACCTTCCAAAAATGTTTCCCCATTGCCTGTGCAGAGTATTAGTACAAGGTACAGTTATGTGTTATTAAAATTAATGTACCAATCACCTACATAAGAACTGGAAAGAAGACTAGGTCTTTTCCCACCAGAACCCTTGTTAGAAACCAGACTTGGACTTTTAAAGGGTCATGTTAGTAATCAAGTTAGGGATCATGTCAGAGCACACTTGTGAAAAATTAGCATGTGTATTTTATAGGATAGGACAGTTCTATATAGTTAGTGATAGGACAGAAATTCAAACCCGAGTCTCTCATATTTCAACATTTCAGTCCTTTATTTACACATTTCTATATGACATGTTTGTTAAATTTCTTCAGTTCTTTTCCTGGAACCACATTAATAATTTTCCATCTATTAGCGTTATTGGATATTGTCGTTCTTTTTCAGGGTTTTCTTTTTCTTTTTCTTTTCCTTTTTTTTTTTTTTGACCTTGATCATAAGATACTTTTCTTGAAAATGGATTTTTTCACTCATTTCTCTCTTGAGATTTTTTACCAATTTCAAAAACCCTGCTTAAATGTTGATTTCTCTGTACGGGCCATTCTGACATCTTTAGATAGAATTCACCACTTATCCTGTATACTGAAGTTTTCAGATTTCTGTGTCACAAAAATGGATTTCCTTGTAATTATATATGTGTGTCAATTCAAAATTGAGAACAGGGTGGCCTTGACCTAGCACCCTGCCTGGAACATTGTATGTGATTGAAAAATATTACTTAACCAATGAGCTTTCATATTCATTTACTTACTGGCTCCAACTGCTATGGATTTATGAATTGGAGAATGCATAATATAACTACATTAATTCAAGGCTAAAGCGCAGGAGCAACTGCCATCTAAAGGATTTATAAACTCAAGTCATTGTCTTATATCACAAACTCTGATAAAAATTTGGCTTTTAGAGTCTTACAGGATTTAATTAGATGACATCAATTCATCCATTTGTTAAAATGGATTTCAGCTTAAGGAATCATTTATTCAATACTCCAGAGAACATAGCTTCGGTTTACTGATATGAGAGCTGTTTAGTCTTTCAAATTCAGTTCTGTTTTTAGTGCAGAGACTGCCAGCATAGGGAGAAACCTGCAGGGAGCTTGCACTGTGTATTCAATGTACCTAGAGGGGTCTTAGGTTCAGACATATCCTGTGTCTGAAAGGTAGTGACACAATAGTTACAAGCCACTGACAGTCACGAAAAACTAAAAACTTCATTGAGAGTAGCTTACATGGAATAAAAGCAATAGTAATGAATGAAATGTAAATGAATAAATTTTAAGGGGAATATAAGGGAGTATTTTGAATTTAGCAAGAGTGTACCATTTGGCCCATTGCTATCAGAATCAATTTCATAAAGTATATGATCATTTTCTCTTCTATACTACTTGAACACTAATGACAGAAACAATTTTAGGTATTTATAAAGTTTCAATCATATGTTGCTCAAAATGTACAAGCATCTAAAGTATTCCTGCCACATCTTATTTATAGAAGGCACTGTGAGATGATTATTGGTCCATTATCCTGTTTTTGCTATTAGTAATACTTGTTTTGCCATGATCCAAATCCTTGTTAAAAGACACTTATAGGTCACAAAGTTTATTTTGTCTCATGGTTTCAGAGATCTTTCAGTGCATCATGGTAGGAAACGCATGGCAGCAGGAGTAGCTCCATCCATAATGCTGGGAACATGTGTGAGATACTTATTCACGTGGTCAAAGGCCAGAAGCAGAGCTAACTTCGTCAAAAACTCTCACCCAGTGTCTTCTGCTAGTCTGAATCCATATCCCCAAGATTCTACATCCTTCAAAATTGAACTCCATCCTGGCAACATGGTATTTAAAATACCATGCCTCAGGTAGGCCTGCCTGAGGTATAAATTTACAATTCAAACCATAATACACTTCTCAGAAAAATAATCTTCTTGTGGGATTATTAAGCAAGGAACTTTTGGCTAGTCACAACATTCATTCTTTTCCTTCCTCCTTTGACCCAAATCTTGGATTTTTTGTTTGTTTGTTTGTTTGCTTGGTTTGTTTTGTTTTGTTTTGTTTCTGGGTGACCATCTCTATAAAGAGTCTCCATGATTATGAAGCAAGTGTAAACTCAAGCTTTAGTGTGGATAATTGGCTCAGAGAAATCCTCAGCACATTGCAGCCTCCTGAAACTATTACTAATACAGGAATGGGCTTCTGTGTTTAGTTCTCTCAATCAGACTAAAATGAAAGGCCTATCCTCGGTCTTTGGGTATTTATTTCTCACTTGATTTGCATAAGGAGCCACATTGCTCCGGTTTCTGCAAGCAGTAACCTAACGGCAATAATGAGAAGGACCTTAAGAGACTTGGCCAGCCAAAGTAGAGCAGGAAGACAAACATTCTGGGTCCCTGAGTTAAGATTAAAGCCATTGAATCAAAGCCTCTTGCAGATGATAACTACACAATTGTAATGCAGCACAGTAACGTTCCTTCATTTATATCAGGATGATTCACAGCTTCTGCTACTGTAATTGAAACCACACCAACTGATACATTACAGGAACAGCTAATTACAATTATTGAAGATGCAAAAGTTTGGGTTGTACTCAGAAGAAAACTTAAAGCTACCCCAATTCAGTGATTTACATAATTGTTATCATACTACAAAGCAATTAGATATAAATCATATTCAGTGCACATAAGTGAATAATTTGCTAGGGAACTGGAAGAAGAAGGTTACATACACAATGTAATGAATAGCAAATATTGTTTAAACTATGAGAATAGAGTCTGTTCTGCTTATTTCTAAAGGAAGCAGGTTCACCTAACTTAGAGTTAATACCCTGTTTCCAGTTGCAAAGGCACTGACGTTTATGGAGTCCTATAGGAAGCTCAGCACTCTCCTGGGTACTCTTCAGAGTGAGAGAGTCAGCAATTATTCACATAAGAGATGTAGATTCTTCATATGTTCATGGATTAGAGAAGGAAATGAAACAAAAATTCTTCCTATTCTGATTCATCTAAATTCCACATTTGTATTTTCAAGAACAATTTACTCAATCAAGTCATAGTTCCCAATAAGTTACAGGATATATAAGAATTCCCTTATCAGCTACAATCATAGTTAGTCCCAAAACATCCGAACAAACTCAGGCTATACTCTTAAGGCATTATCAAAAACCTAACATTTCACAACGTTCAATGCTAGATAGCACTGATGATTAACCCTTAACACTCCATAGCCTTTATAACATTTACCGTACTAGCTGGACAAGAGGAAGCGTCCTGGTGAGTTCCAAATTGATTTATCTGTATCCTGTGACAAACATGTGTGGTATTTTCTGCTTTTTTGTTGTTGTTTTGTTTTGTTTTTAGAGACAGGGTTTCTCTGTATAGCCCTGGCTGTCCTGGAACTCACTCTGTAGACCAGGTGGGCCTCAAACTCAAAAATCCACCTGTCTCTGCCTCCCAAGTGCTGGAATTAAAGGTGTGTGCCACCACTGCCTGGCTCTTTTCTTCAATTGTTCTCTTACCACCGAGTTCTTGTGGGAAACCAAGAGCAGTGTCAATAGCCTGTATGGGGGGAGGGAGGCAGGGCGTCTCTGTGACACTACTGATCAACAGTTCTAGGGGAGGTATCTCTATCTGGCTCTGGACCTTTTATTTGGAAACCCATGACTTAAGGCATGAGTGTTGTATTCGTCAGGGTTCTCTAGAGTCGAATAGAACTTAGGGAATGACTCTCTATAGTGAGGGATTTATTGTGATGACTTACAGTCTGCAGTCCAACTAATGCAACAATCGGCAGCTGTGGATGGGAAGTCCAAGAATGTAGTGGTTATTCAGTCCCAGGAGGCTAGTTGTTTCAGATGCTCTCCTGTAGAAGTAGGTTCTAACAAATGTGCTGTCAAGTAAATGCAAGCAGGAGAAGAAAAGTGCATCTTCCTTCTTCTAATGTGCTTTAGTAGGCCTCCAGCAGAAGGTGTGTCCCAGATTGAAGGTGTGTAATGAAAGACTGGAAATTTAGAAATCTATAAAAATGTATACTGTATAATATATATCCTTTACCTAGAAGGGCATGGAAAAATCTCTGTAATGAACCAAGAATGTAGACTATCCAGGTTCAAGAACCTGTTGGCCACAAACCACCCCACCCCCCAGTTAGGTCCAAGAACAAAAAGCAGGATATGAGCCATCTGGGTGGGTCTAGGGAATGGTCAGCCATAAAGTGAATGACATTGACCAGACCACATTCTTGTGAATAATGAGTGTGTAGGATGTTGACCCTGACTCCTAACTAAAGCATGGGTTGGGTCCCTCAGGAATTTTCCACTGTTTTTATGTTATGTTTCCTTGGTAACCCCCTCATCCCCCTAGTTTGTGGTTTCTCCTTTTAAATACCCCTCACTTCTTGTGCTCGGGGTCAAAGTCTTCTGGCCTGCAAGGCTATGTGTTCGACCCCAGATCTGGCTTATCCCGAATAAATCTCGTGTGATTGCAGCAATAAACCTCATGTGATTGCAGCAAGATCGGTCTCTCGTGAGTTATTGGGTGGTCGCATCATCCCAAGACTTGAGTGAGGGTCTCCCCAGCTCTGGGGGTCTTTCAGTACCACATGGGGCTTGCTTTGTCCCAGGCTGACATTTGAACTTACATATCTCCTTGTCTCAGTCCCCTGGGATTAAAGGTAAGTACTACCTAGCCTGGGCCTAAGCTTTCATGGCCACTGTGCCTCAAGTTCTACATGCCAAGATCCAGGTCAGAATCTTGTGTCTTCCAACTTCAAGATCTGGATCACAGGTATACTCTCCAACTCTGGATTGTAGTTCATAACAAATATAGGCAAGTCAGGAATAGCCATTGCAAGCATAAACCCTGTATAGTGTATCTCCAGTTAAATACTTTTATATGACTAGCATATATATGTATGTATGTGTGTGATGTATATATATATTATACACATACACACACATCAACATCACACACATACACACATGTATATAAAATTTAAGGTATGCCTAAGATTGCAATAGTTGTATGACTATGATGGGGTAACCAGCAACTTTATAATTGCTTTCTGCCTGTGTCCTGTCTTCCAGGGTTATGGAGAGGTTTCATTATAGTTGGCATTGAATGTATAAAGATAGACAAGAAGGCACTTGTACTACTTTATAATGAGAACATCAAATGCCCATTCAGTTCAGCAGTTGTACAAGGTGTATGTGGTAGTCCCAAGTGATGTATGATCAAGTCCATGTTGCTTAATAGAAACTAGTCATTCAAATTATCTGAATTCCTACAGCTTGTCTGCAACAGACACAGGATTCAAACTAAGCCTGATGGCAAGCTTAACACCTTTCTGTCACAAGATTATGCCCTTAAGAATTGATTCCAGATTGGGGAAGGGGGGTGCTTCTAGTTTTCAGTGTCACTATCATTCAGATAAAGAACTGTATGAGTACACTGAATTTAGAGAACAGAGTGGGGGTGCCTTACGATCAGAGAAAAATCAGATTCAAAATTCCATTCTGATTGAATCTCTGAAGAGAGTTTTAAAGATCAGATTTCATTATTGAAGAAAAACAGTAGAGTTGGCACTGTGCCATAAAACGTGGTTGGTAGTCATGAGAGTTGGTTCCAACTTTGTTTTTTATTTTAATCTTAGAAACTATTTGTGAAACTGCCTGTGACACAGGTTCAGATTTTCTGTTTTCCAAAGAATGTTTTCAGCTCCCAGTAGTTTAATTCTAGATGCAACAGATGTTCCTTCTAAATGATTCATTTCTTGAAACTTAGAGAAAGCCTGGGGATGTCAGCTCCCTTGATCTCTTGCTGAAGTTAAGAAAATGTATTTTTTTTCATTTAGTAAGAATATTTTTTAAACAGTTCTGTTGAGATATGACTTATTACAAAAAGTAGTATGGTAAATACTTAATGTATGCAGTTGAATGTGTTTGGATAGGTAAGTAATTTGTGTCTATGCATATGTATGTGTGTATTTATATGTAAGTATGTATAATATATATGTACATATGTATATAATGTGTTTGCACTCTTGTGTGTGAGTCTAAGTATACATGCCATAATGTGCGTGTGGAGGTTATAGAACAACCTTCCGCCTTATTTGAGGCAGGCTATCTGAAGTTGCTGCTAGCTGACCTTCAGGATTCTGGAGATTGTTGAGTCTTTTTATTAGTAGATCTTCAGAGTAGCGTTGGGATTATATATGTGTGCTCCTGGCTTGTGTGGGTTCTGAGAACTCAAATTCAGGACCTCACAATTGTAAGAGAAGTGTTTGACCATGAACTACCCCCAGTACTATATGTAAAAACGTTTGATGTTTTCTGATATGGTCCATCATTATTATGCACAATGCATTTACTGGTCAATTCTAAGCATTTACTTTATGGTATAGAATTCATAAGATTTCTGTTAGATTATCTCAAAACAAGTTTTATGGTGGTATCAATTACATGAAAACAGCAAAGCTCACACCATTAAGTTTCCAGCATTGAAACAAGGTTATTTTTCCAAAGTGTATAATCTTTATTATTTTAATACCAGAAGTTCTGCTCATTAGAAATTTTGGAAGCCATTTTTTTGTATTTATCTTCTTAACATCTTAAACATGTTGCAATTTGGTATTGAGGGAAGTCAAAGTCAATGAATGGATTACTAGATAGTTCAAGGGATGTATCAGAACTTAGAATAAACTACTGTTCAACAACCATTCAATTACATGAAAGATGATTGGAAAATATCTTAATAGCCATTATAGTAACAAATCACACACTATTGTTAAAATTCTGTGTTTTGTTTATGCTAAGTTTACATGCAGAATTTGATTCCTTGATGCAAATCATTCTAAAAATTAGGTATAATTATTCTTGAGTTACAAGTAAATAAATGAAGATTTTAGAGACTATGACTTAGTCAAATTTATGCATTTAGCCAGGTTTATCTGTCAACCTGTGAGCAAACTTGCCCAAAATGCTTAGGGTCAGGCTCTTATTACTATCACCTATCTTTCATTCTACTCTAGAATCGTCTTTATTGAAATTGGTACTATTGGTATATAAACACATGTGCTGTCCTGTAACTATCATATTTATATTTATACTACCAATGCATGTCTCTTAAGAACAACTGAAATACACAAAAAGGGATGCTCGGCAAACGTGATGATAATTTCTTAATTCCTACCAGCTAGTCAGGAGTTGTCTATATTGACACAGATAGAAGGATTTTAATGTTTTCTCTTTGTTTAAATGCCCTTTAATGCCACCATCTTTGGTTTTTTTTTGTCAAAAGCGTGCAAGCTTGTGTTTGAAAATGCTGCTTAGATGGTGTATGCAGTATGCATTTCCAAAATGTCATCCCAAGCATTACATCTAAGGAAAATATGCTCCCATAAAAACAAAAATCTAATGATTGTAAGATATAGTATTTAACCTACGTGACAGATGTTCAAAGTTTAGCCGCATAGCATGGTCTATATGGTACTACTTACCTCATTCATTAATTTTAAACAAGATTGAATACAAGAAACAGTTGCTCAATCGATGCTGTGTACCAGTGTTTGTATTTGCAGCTGAGGATGCTAGAGTGAGCTCCTTAGATACCAGCTTCACTTCTGAAATACAAAAACTGATTAGTGTGCTTGTGGGAAATATTTCAACAAGGCACATGGTCTCGTCTTGGGGGAGGAAGGAGAATGGTATGACAGCACCTGTATGGGGAAGAAAGATCAAGGCTTTACTTCTAGTAACAGGAATCCCCCTCACCATTGTGTTTCTGAGCCAAGGAAGGGTCTAAGCAGTATTCTTGGAGGATAGACATTAACTTAAAGAATGAATCGGGGCTCAGTTAGGCAATACGTGTCAGCCTTTCATGTGTTCACCCTGAACACAACTGGAAGTCTTTAAGAAACTTCCTTTTAAGACATAATCAGATACACCTTAAAAATAACCTACGTTCTTGCTACATACTGAAAGAACGAATTAGAACCAAACTAAAGCCCCTGTAGGGAGGGCATGTGGGTGGCAATTATAATAATCAAGAGAGCAATCTCAAAACCTAGAGTAAGTGCCACAGAACTACCCAGATTCCATCAGTACAAATGGAATCACCCGAGTTTATATGATTTGATGTAACATGTGAACAAAAGGGAGATGTCTAGGCTGAATCTTGGGTTCTAGTTTGGGTTGAGACTGCTGGAAAGGTTCAATTTTGAATATTCACTCAACAAACATGCCAAGGACCAGCCTCACCATGGAGAGGGGTTCTGAGAGAAAGGGTGTCTGGGAGTTGCAAAAAGAACAACTTGAAGTCAAATCGTAGATCCAAGCTGATGGCCTGTGCTTGGTGCAGCTTTTCAGGTCTGCTTCTATGTTCTACTTTCTCTCTGAAGATTTCTCTGTCTATATTCTGCTTGCTTGCTATTCTAAGAGATCTCTCTGTCCATGTCCTGGTTCCTTGTGTGTGTGTGTGTGTGTGTGTGTGTGTGTGTGTGTGTGTGTCTGTCTGTCTGTCTGTCTGTCTGTCTGTCTGTCTGTTTGTATGGGGGGGTCTGTCTCTGTGTATGCCTGTGAGTCTGTGTGTCTCTGTAAGCAGTTTTCTCTTTATTAGTTTTCCTAATAAAATCTCTTAATAGCTCATCTCCTGCAGAACACAGGTCCAGTCTTTTATTTATTTATTTATTTATTTATTTATTTAATATTGTTTTCCTTTTTTTATTGGATATTTTATTTACATTTCAAATGTTATCCTCTTTCCCAGTTTCCTTGCCTCAGGAAAACCCCCATACCACACCCTCCCACCCTGCTTTTTTAAGGGTGTTCTTCCACCACCCACCCACCACTCCAGCCTCCCTCCCCCCCTCCCCCCGCCAGACTCCCCTAACTTGGGGCATCTATGGAGCCTTCATAGGATCAAAGACCTCTCCTCCCATTGATACCTGACAAGTCCATCCTTGTACAATTCTTTTTTTTTGCATATCAATCTAGTCATTTGCTCCAATTCTTAAGAGACAACAAGCATACTTATTTTTTTAATTGCAAAAGAATTCAGAAATCTGTCTGCCTTTATTAAGCACAAAGGAGAAGCTACTTTGGTGGGACCCTGCCCAGAAGTTACCTTCTTTACCACACCTGAGCCTAACCTTGCTGTGTCCCACGCTGACCTTGAACTCAGGATTCTGCCTGCCTTTGTATCTGCATGCCTTTGTATCTTTCTGACAAACTGGCTCCTTAATGCAGCTTCCTTTGTTCTTTTAGATTAGTGAAGCCCCTCATAATTCAAATTACATCCTTATATTTTGCATAGCTAAGAAATTATATATTTTCAAACCCATGTAAAGCTTCTCGTCATAGCCTTAAGGGCTGTCCAGAAGGTCCCAGTGTTTACTGTTTGTGGAGACAGCCACACCCTCGACTCCAGTGCTCCTTCTAATTCTCCTGGAGGCATTAACATTAACTGAGATCCTTGGAGGAATGGGAAAATACGTACATCATTACACAAACAAATCTTGTGCCTACAGCAGTCGTAGACACTTGTGGAGGCCCATATCACAGCCCTGTCCCAGGGACAGGAACCATGTCACTCTGTCCCCATCAGCCCTACACACAAACACATATTGATCAGAGGTGGCAGCTTTGTGTTACTTTGGGTACTGAGGAGAGATTTGTGGAGAAAATGAGTCCCTGCCCAGCTGTGGTTTACCTGCTAACAGGAATATTCAAGTAGAAATTCTGGACAGGTGTTCCCACTGTTCTGAAGCAATATCTCTGCCAAGGAGTGCCATTTCTAACATATGGCCTAAAATTTGACATATGTTTAGGTTTAATAATTCCCACTCTAAATGCTGGTGATATAGTCATGTGCCAAATAAGACCTCTCCTTTGACTGAACTTCCATTCTTATTAGAGACCAGGGTTAACAAACCAAGAACTACAAGGTTGTGGGTGAGTAGAAGCCACAAAGCAGAAAGGAAGGAGAGGTGAAGAGGGCTTGCAGAAGTGAATGTTGGTCATATTTTAGAGGGACTGTCAACTGGGAGAACTGGCCAGGTACATGTGGCCTTTTGGCATTGGTTTTTGCAAGTTTTGCAACTCTAAATGAAAATTTAAAAATTAAAATATGTAAGAAGGTCAATTTATTTTTCCAAAAAGGAGGAGGGAAGACCACCTGCATTATAAGCAATAAATTGTGAAGAATTATCAAATGCCAGGCATCATAAGGTGCCTGATGTGTCCTAGGGATGGTAACGAAGCCAGTTCAATTGGAGTTCATGAACACCAAGAGACTGAGATAAGAAGCCTAGAGAAGTGGCGTGGGACAAGGTATTGCAGGCCTTTTGAAGTCTTATGGAAGACCTTATTATGGAGGTTGAAATTTCATCTATATGTTGGGAGATTATTTGTCATAGCATGATTTCTACTCCTGGAACCAAAACAACAAAGAACGAGCAAACAGCGACACCGTTGCTAAAAGCAACCAGGGGAGGAAAGGATGTATTTTGCTTATAACTCCTAATCACAGCCGATCACTGAAGAAGTCAAGGTAGGAAGTCAAATAGATGCAGAAACTAAC
>JADRCC010553749.1:0-14910 GCA_019843855.1 Hylomyscus alleni
ATACCCTACCTTCTCTGCCCTCTCTTCTTTCTTTGTCATTTGCTTGAGGGGGCTAGAATCCTTTATTACTATACACTACAGAAATTCAAGACAACTCTGTCCAACCAATTAGACAAGCTATTGAACTAAGTTCCTCTGAGGTCCAGAGAGTGAGTCTTCATACAGTTTGAGCATGGGGAGGTCTTTGACTTTTTCCTCTTCTGTGCACCAGTTTCACTTACAAGCTGCATGATTTCCTGATGGCAAATAGATGCCAGCAACTACAAGGGCTGAAGAATACGGAAGGAGGGCATTTGTTTTCATGATGTTTTTTTTAAAACCCTCAACTTTTCTCTGATACATTTTGTTTTGCCCCCACTCATAAGCTAATCAATGTCAGCAGATAAATGCCTTTTGCACAAATAATGTTGGCAAAGAGTTGAAGAATTAAATCAGTCAGAGTTGTTTCCTGGTGATTGGGTATGGCCGAATCAATACAACCTAGAAGCAGGCTGTGTACAGTGAGAAAGCATTCAGAGTACCAGAAAGGATGTAATCACAATGTCTCCATTACGGCATACTCCAGGTCACCTAACCTCTCCCACATCTCTCTTTAAATAGCTTGAAAGTGAAGGAGGAAAAAAGACATTGAAAAGTAAAAGTAAAATAACATAAATTATGTCTCGGAAACTTAAAGAAAAGGGGAAAAATGAATAGTATTTGATTGATCTGAAAATAGATAGAAAATGAATAGAATAGGGCTTTGTAAAAAAAAAATAGGATAGGATTCCATACAAAGTAACTGCAATAATGAAAAGGTATGTGCCAATTCACAACTTAAAAATGGGTAAAACTGAGGGGGAGGGGGCTGGTGTGATCAAAGGCTTGAACCACCACACCAGGTTTCAAGCTTGACTTAAAAAGAAAATTCTGGCTGGCAAGACTGCTCAGAGGGTAAGGTCACTGGCTGCAAAAGCCCTGTGACCTAAGTTCAACACCAGAACTCACATAAAGGTAGAAGAAGAGAACTGATTGCATGAAGTTGTGTCTACCACACGTGCAGCCTGGTACATGCAACCACCCATACCTGCATACCCATACATACATATACACAGACACACAGACATACACATTGCACATACACACGCAATAACTTATTTCTCTGCAGGTAAAATGAGCCAATTCAGGCCAGATTAGAGGATGTCAAGGCAGGTTTGCTGGGAAGCCCTTCTCAGGCAGGTTCACTGGTCCCAAAGGAGGAGGCCAGGGAAGCTGCCATAGGGCAGGAGACAGAGGACAAATACAAAGAGAGAAAGTGAGCCTGCAGAGAGAGAGAAACAGAGAGAGGAGACCAAAAGGTCTGGACTGTATAGAAAAGAGCCTCAAGGGGAGGGGAAGTCCAGTCCTTGGAGCGGAAAGTTCAGGGCATGCCTTGTAACAGAAAGCAACTGAGGAATGCTGGGAGAACCAGGGAGGCCAAGTCTGCCTTATTCAGTAAATATGCATGTCAGCCATTTGTCCTGGGTCTGAATCCCAACAACACACACACAGAGAGAGAGAGAGAGAGAGAAAGAGAGAGAGAGAGAGAGAGAGAGAGAGAGAAGAGAGAGAGGGAGAGAGAGGGAGAGAGAGGGAGAGAGGGAGGGAAAGAGAGAGAGAATTAAAATAAACCACATTTGCTTAAAATTTAAATGATATTATAAATATGTTACATATAAAAAAAATCACACACTGACATAACAGGCCTAGCAATGCAGTGACCTTCCATCCAGCTAGAATACCCATTCTGGACAGAAGCTGCAGAACTTCGCATTAGATTTCATGCTTTCAACAAGAACAAAAACGGCTGAACATTAGAAGGCAAGGACACACTCTGTGAGGGTACAAAAGAGGATAGAACACTAACTTTTTTCTGGTTCTAATTCTGTCATGGAGTTTGCATTTTGGAGGTGGTTAAGTGCATCAAAGTATATTTGATAGTGAAAGTAGAATTTAGTCTTTAAAAAGTTCACTGTGTGTTGAGCAACAAAACGACTTTTTTTAAAAAAAATCCTAGTTGAAAAATAAATACCTTGCCAGGCGGTGGTGGTGCACGCCTTTAATCCCAGCCCTCGGGAGGCAGAGGCAGGCAGATTTCTAAGTTCAAGGCCAGCCTGGTGTACAGAGTGAGTTCCAGGACAGCCAGGGCTATACAGAGAAAACCTGTCTCAAAAAAAAAAAAAAAAAAAAAAAAAAAGAAAAAAGAAAAAGAAAAAGAAATACCTGGGAAATACTCATTGAAAGAAACCTGATGGGGTTGTATTGTTAGCATAAACAAACATGAAAGCCCAAATATTATAGCACATAGATATGATAAGACATAAATTAAAAAATAAAAAATAAAAAAGACATAAATTTTGGGGATAATGTCATTTTGAAATTGTGTATATCTATCACAGTCACAATAAAAACAAGAAACAAAAATTGTTATTGAAAATTAATGAATTAAAAAAATGTGAGAGTGTTAATGTTCTGTCTTCATAAATAATGGCTCAGCAGGCAAATTAATTAATAAAATCATAGATTTGATCAACATAATTATTAATCTTGTCCTAACAGATGTATGTCAAACACTACATTAAAAAGCTACAGAACACATATTTTCAAGCACGTTTATAGCAATCATTAAACTTAAAGATATACTCATTCACAGATCTCACCAAATACTAACAAAATCAAAATTTAAATTAGAATTAAGATGAAATTTTATGAACAACTTTAAAGTCCTAAATGAATCAACCCTTACTTAAAAGGCGAAGAATTAATGAATTTAGATGAATTAAAACGATGGCAGGACTTAGATCTAGACACTCTATTTGGGATCTTCTTTCCCAGCCAAAGGGGTCTACTAGTTCTATTACTTGGACGAGCTCAGGAAATACACAGCCATCAGGTAATACTCTCTTCTAGAATGTGGAAGAGAGCTATGCATCATCCTACCCATTATTAGATCTATGGAGGCGATGTACGCATGTAGAAAATCTAAAGCCTACTTACTAATAAGAGTAGCCTCAAAAGTGTTATGGAGCATAGTTCGCTGACGTGATCCAATGGCATTTCAAAGCCTCTGTCAAGGGCCAAGGCCAAGGCTTGTCTTAACCAAAAAAGCTACTCAGAGACTTCATTACAGATCAGTTTGTACTTACAGAGCTAGTGAAAGCAAGAGTAGAGAGAGTGCCAAATCCCACTGCAACACACACACACACACACAGAGAGAGAGAGAGAGAGAGAGAAAGAGAGAGAGAGAGAGAGAGTCAAATGACTGAATAGGTATAGTATAAGCCGTGGGGTGCTTAGGTCAACACTGCGGCTTAGATCTTTTCATATTCCATAGCTACCTCTGTAGGACAGCCAGACAGGAAGCCTCATATGTGAAGAGAATACTGGAAAAAATGAGATACTGATGCCTACGACCCCATGTAGGGAAGATGGGGTGTAGGTAGATACACCCTCTCCAGCCTCCCACCCCTACCCTTTGGAAGGACCAGTAGTTGTATTTCAAAGACTCAGGAAGCAGAGTCCAGACCTTTACCCTTGTAGAGAATGTGAAAATGAAGTCTTTCCCATGCATATGCAATTTAGAAAAAGAGAGAAGTTTTAGGACCTGGAGATATAGCTCAGTTGTTATGATCACTGGCTCTTCTTCCAGAGCACCCAGATTCAATTCCCAGCACCCACATGGCAGCTCACAACTATCTATAACTCCAATTCCAGGGGATCCAACACATTCATACAGACATGCATGCAGGGAAAACACCAACACACATAAATATTAATTAATTGCTAGAAAGAAAATTTGATCATAATCCCTTAAATGAACAACAGTAACAATAAAGAACTCTTAAATTAGCGTGTATTGTTAACCAAGTGTCCCAGAAGGTATCTACAGGATGGAGATTGGTTTCTAACAGTTTGTGAACTGTTCCATTGGGCTTCGTGTCTGCAAACCTCCAAATCTGACCACAGTTGTGCATGAACAAGAATGCCAGCTCAGATGGCTTTGAGAGGTGAAAAGCAAGATCTTGCAAGATCCAAAGTAAGCTATAATTTATTTCTAGGCCATTGACACACACAAACAGGCCAAAACTCTTAGAAAATACTTAGATAATCAGAATTAAAATGCAGAGTATGGACTTAAAAGTAAGGCACTTGGAACTTGAAGTATTGCAGATTTTTGATATTTTTGGATTTTGGCATATTTATGCATGTCAAGGTACATACATGGATTGCGGATCTAATTGCAGTTATTTTGCAGGCACCTTATGTGTATAGACTGGTGGTAATTTTATACAATGTCTGTAGCAATTTTGTGCATGAAATGTTTTCTATATTGTAGCTGCAGGGGTTGGGGGACTCCCTCCTCAGAAATGCTGAATGAGAGATGGGTAGCACATTGGCTCTCTGACTGACACCAATCACCAGAGGCCAGGCACCATGTTGGTACTCAAAGAATTTTGGACTTTGGAGCATTTTGACTGCATTTTTAGAATAATCATGTTCACCATGATTAAAGGAAAGAAAATAGCTTTCCTGCTTCACTGTTTTTCCTTCATAATGTGATCAGTCATGGGCCTAAGGTACAGCTCCAAACTGTTACCCTCAACAGACTGAGGAGATCCCTCAATATTCTAGGAAATTGAACTTGGGCAAACCCAGGCATTCTTATGCAGAAAAGAATTTTGTGGAACTAAAGAGTTGGCTCCATGGGTAAGCACCCTTCCTGCTCTTCCAGAGGACTGCAGTTGTTTTCAGTAGCCATGTTGGGAAGTTCGCAGCTACATGTACCTCCACTGTGTCCAAGAGATACAATGGCCTTCTGCATCTGTAGTCTCTTTAGGCATCTGTATTCACATGCCCATTCCTCCACACAAACCCATACATGGGAGTGAAAAATAAAATGAATCTTTAAAACAAGAATTTTAGACTAGCCAGTATAGAGCAGGATCTGAGATTTATTTATTTATTGAAGATGTTTTAATAGACTGTACCCATGACGTTAGGAGAGAATTACTCAGAAATCAAGCAAGATGTAAGTAAACAATTCTGGGTATGGGCTCCTTAAAAGACAGTCAATTGTAATTAAGTATCTACTCATTAGATAAATGGGATGGTTAATACTGATTGCCAACCTGACAGGATCTAGAGTCATTGAAGAGACAAGCTTCTAGGTATGTCTATGTAGAATTATCTAGATTAGGTTAATTGATGTGGAAAGACTCAGCTTCACTTTGGACGGTACCAGTCCATGGACTTGAGTCCTAGACTTAATAGAAAGGAGAAGGGGAGGTAGACACAAATAATCATCTCTCTGTGTTTACTGATGGACACAGAGTGACCAGATTTCTCCTCCAGTTCCTTCTCCGTGACATCCCTGCAGTGATAGGCTGTCCCCTTAGATTCTGAGCCAAATAAATGCTACTTCTTCCTCAGCTGCTTTTGTCAAATACTTTGTCATAGTAATGAGATTAGTAACTGCTACTTCACATATACTATTACGGTTGCATTCCAGTGTTATTTCAAAGGACTGCTAAGAAATCGTGGTTTGTTTGTTTTCTGTTCTCTCTCTTATTACAAATGAGATTATAGGGTGGCTCTGGAATGACTTGGATGTGAGTATAATATGAGAGGGAACAATCAGGAGCCATGGGAGTTTTGTAAAGAGTTTAATATTTGTTCTTCTCATACTTATCATTTCTGATGAGAGTTCTAGGATGTTTCAGGTTTGTAGCAGGGAAGGAGACTATGTCTTTAGTGATTATTTGCTATGCTGGTATTTTTCACTTCTCTAGTGGCAGAAAGCTCCCTCTAGACCCCAGGACAAAGGGCTCCTTTTCTTTGCCATGTTTTGTAGTTCCTCTGTCTTTTCATCCTGCCTCATTAATACTCAGAGAACAAGTTCATATACTGAGTATGAAATATAAAGGATCCTTCACTAATCGAGAAAATGCCTTACAAATTTTCCCACAGTCTCCTCTCTCTGGGATGTGTCCAATCCAGGAGGAGACAGACTACCTCTGCCCTAGCTTGACCTATCTCAATAGTCCCTGAAGAATATCACCTAGGTGACAGAATATTAAAAGAGAGAGACATTAAACTCCACTTTGATGAAAAGCCAATATATCCTGCCTGGAACATCATCTATGTTATCAAATTATTGCAGGGAGAAATGTGACCTTCTGATGCTTTGAACTGGGGATAGTTACAGCAGGTCAAAGACCCCTGTGAGTGGCACTACAGCCACATTTTACATGACTTGGTGGGCTGCCAGTGTTTGTGGGAGTCAGATTTAATTTTAGTGACATTATGAAATGTAGTGTGCCATGCATAAAATATTAATGTAGCGCATACTTGGGCAGCACAAAGTAACGGAGTCTGTGCACACTGACAAACACTGCTGGCGAAATGCTCTGTCACTTATAGACTTCCTCCCCCACATGCAAATTAACATATCTACTCTAACTCCATCATCTTTGCTCCAGCTTCCTCTGTTTCCCTTGCGCATTAGAAGGGCCCAAACAGCATAAAAGCCCACACCTTCTCGTTAGGATAGTTCAGTAGCTGAGAAGTCCATAGCTTCTGCTGAGATAAAGCAGGAAGAGTTCCTAGATGGCTTTTTCATCACAAGCGTGCAAAAGAAGCCTGCCCTGGCATCCGATCCACAAGGAGTTTGACAGGACTTCCAAAATTTGCCTATAAATAGTTACTTTAGTTGGGCAGAAGAAAGAGATGGCCTATAAATATGGCGGTAGCAAGAAACTTCCAGTAAATCAGTACATTTTGCAACCTACTTCCCTCTGACCCGAGGAAGCCTGGAAAAGAGCTTATTTCCATAACATATGAATCTGCTCATGCGACGGTGCACTGTGGTTTCCAAGATTCTCCACTTGGATGATGCTCTTCTGATAGGAATAAAATTGTTCCAATTAGTGTCTGGTTTGGCTTTTAAAATCTGCTTATCTTTGTTTCTGTTTTCTGTTCTAACCGTACTGCTGCCCTCCTCACTTGGAACTATATGCTAATGTTCCTGTGCTGGAAAAAACGTGGGGACACATGGACTTCCGCAACTGACTAAGACGCTTTTGTGGCAAGCCTCTTGATGCTTTAGATTTGCTGTGTATGAAAAATTAGGGTTCAGGGAGGGTCAAATCCTCAGAAGTAGATGCTATGGGGCCCATGTTCCTTTGTAATTTGCATGGTTCTATTATAAATCTGAAAGATATGTTAGGCCTCACAGGCAGCATAAGACAAAGCGTGGGTTCTCGACTCATGATAGTCTTAACGACACAACCAGGGCTGCTGAAAAATAGTGTGGGTTCTGAGGGACTGCTAATAACTATTGGACTTTCTTGAGTTTTCCAAAAGATGTTTTTAACTCCCGTCTTAAGGGCTCCTAAACATTTGAAACTCATTTCGTCTCAGCATAGACCCCATTCTAAAGCTGTAGAGAAGGTGATATAACCCTAACTCCCTCTTGTTCTCCACAAGCTCACTAACATGGATACTCATCCTATCTCCTGCTTCCCTGTCCCAAAAGAAAAGGCTGTGACTTTTCATCTACCTTTAGGTAAATGGTTTACCTCATCATGCTTTCCATTGCCATGAACTTCTGAGCCCTTCCTCCTTTCAATGCATTCTTAATATCTCCTCTTTCAAGCTTTAATGTATTACTATTAAAATATAAGCATCATCTACTTCCTTGCTTCTTCACTGAACCATATCCATATAAAACATAACCACTGCTTGAATATATTTTTATTTATTTATTTTAACTTATTCATTATATATCCTGCTCACTGCCCCCCTCCAGGTTACCCCCTCCCACAATACTTCCTCCATTCCTCTTCATCTTCTCCTTTGAGAGGGTTGGCTGCCCATCCCCCTTGAATATTCCACCATCTGGCACTCAAGTCTCTGGGAGGTAGGCTAGGTGCTACCTCTCCCATTGAGTCCAACCAAGGTGGCCCAGCTAGAAGAACATTTCTCACATATAGGCAGCAGCTTTGGGGATAGTTTCCATTCCAGTTGTTCAGGACCTACAGGAAGACCAAGTTGCACATCTGCTACATATGTGCTGGTAGACAATTTACCCTTTCTACAAGAAATATAGGCATGAGGAATAGAGCAGAGACTGAGGGAATGGCAAACCAATAACCGGCCAAACTTGAGATTCATCCCACAGGCAGGCACCAACCCTTAACACTATTAATGGTACTCTGTTATGTTTTCAGACAGAAGCAAGTTGTCTTTTGAAGGTTCTACCTAGCAGTTGACTCAGACAGGTACAGACAAACAGTTGATGGAGCCTGGGGACTCTTATGGAAGAATAGGATGAAGGATTGTGGGCCCTGAAGGGGATAGGAACTCCACAGGAAGACCAACAGAAGTCAACTTACCTGGACCCTTGGTGCTCTCAGAGTCTGAACCACCAACCAAGGAATGTACAAGGGCTGGGCCTAGAAGAAAGACTGTTAGACCCTTATTTTCATGTCTTGTAATCCAGTTTGGGCAATTATAGCCTAATGAATTCAGCCCATGTGTGATTTTTTCTAAAGATTTATTTATTTATTTATTTATTTATTTACTGTATATGTGTACAGTGTAGTTGTCTTCAGACACACCAGAAGAGGGCATCAGATCCCATTAGGGCTGGTTGTGAGCTACAATGTGGTTACTGGGAATTGAACTCAGGACATCTCTAAGAAGTGGTCAGTGCTTTTAATAGCTGAGCCATCTCTTTAGCCCATGCCTGATTATTTTTATTAACATTTTATTAGAATATAGTCAGCTCATGTCTAATCATCTAAGTACTATGTATGCCTGTTTTTGTGTCACAATGATAGTTACAAAACAGGGTAGTTATGACAGCAAACCCATGACTGAAGTATGGTCTGTTTTAGGAAAACTTGACTACACTTTGCTGTCATGCACTCTCTGTACTTTCTAAAATGGAGACAATTCACTCTTTAACCCAAACATCCTTCCAGTGCTTAGAGTGAAATTCAAACTTCTTAGACATTAACTAAGGTGATTGAGACTTTAGCATCTACTTTCCTCCCTAGAATCATGTCTCACTGCCTTCGGACAAGTCCCATTCTCTGGACTCTTTAGCTGTGGCATAAAGAATATGCCATACTCACCCGAGGACCCGAGATTTCTGCAAGGAATAGTCTTCTCTTGAAGCTTGGCCTTGCCTCTCTTGCATTCTCTCTGACCAACTCTTAATTTAATGTTTCTATTTAAAAATTTTCAGGCAATATATTTTGATCATATTATTTCAGCTCTCCCAATATCTTCCAGATCTTCCTCACCTCCTTATCTACCAACCTCATGTTCTTTCTTCTCTCAAAGAAAGCAAGAAAGAGAGAAAAAGAGAGAGAAAGAAAGAAAGAAAGAAAGAAAGAAAGA
Organism: Hylomyscus alleni; assembly: GCA_019843855.1. Classification (NCBI taxonomy): domain Eukaryota; kingdom Metazoa; phylum Chordata; class Mammalia; order Rodentia; family Muridae; genus Hylomyscus; species Hylomyscus alleni. The sequence continues at coordinate 9,424 of JADRCC010553749.1, forward strand.
AAGAAAGAAAGAAAGAGAAAGAGAGAGAAAGAGAGAAAGAAAGAGAGAAAGAAAGAAAGAGAGAGAGAAAGAGAGAAAGAAAGAAAGAAAGAAAGAAAGAAAGAAAGAAAGAAAGAAAGAAAGAAAGAAAGAAGGAAGGAAGGAAGGAAAGAAGGAAAGAAAGAAGCAAGAAAGGAAGGGACAAAGAACATATATAAAGAAAAAACAGAGTCTAATCTTTTTCTTACTCCTGAGCAAGAGACCTGCCCTGGAGTATGAGTTATACACTCAATGAAGAAAACTAATTGATACCTAGCAGGTATCAATTGCAAATAACTTCTTGTCTAGGGGTGGGGGATGTTTTTTTTCCATGCTAGGATTTTGTCTAGCTTGAATTTGTGCTGATTCTTATACTTGACACAGTCTCTGTGTGAGTTCATAGATGCGTCAACCTTGTATCTGGAAAATGCTAGTTTCCTTGGAGTCATCTATCACCACTAGCTCTTAAAATCTTTCTGCCTCCTTTTCTTCATAGATCTCTGAGACTTCAGAGGCGAGTGTGATGAAGACCCACCTTTTAGAACTGAATGCTCAAGGTCTCTCACTCTCTTGACCATTGTTCAGTTGTGAGTCTCTAGGTTTATTACTAACTATTGTACGAGGAAGCTTCTCTGATGAGGGCTGAGTGATGGACTGATCTATGGCTAGAGAAATGAACTGCTAAGAATCATTTCACTGCTATGTTCATTTAGCAGAATGTAGGATTTCCCCTAGGACCTATGACTTATTTAATCTTGGGTTCTTCATCTCATTAACAGTGTCAAGTACTCTCCACCTCATATAGTGGGGCCTTAAATAAACCAAAAAGTCTATGGTTATTCCTATAGCATTTGTGCTACTGTTGAATCAGAGTACCTTCCTGTTGTTGCAGCTGTTGTAGTGAGTGCATAGATGAGTGAGACTGATGATTATTACCCTTGGCCAACAGCTCAGAAACACATAACTCTTTCCTGTATGGCATATTTTACTTTGTAATACAAATTTAATTGGTGTTTTATACAGTGACTATTTAAAATATTGTCGCACACACCCACACAAAATCTTATATAAGTAGTAGATTTCTATATGCCTTTTCAAAAAGGCCTTTAGTGTTAGTTGTATCTCCCCATAGTCCATCCTCTAGCCTGTTCTCCCATCCCCCTCCCCATTTAATCCTTCTAGTCCAGCTCCCCATGTATTCCTATACAACACTAAATTTTATTCCTCCAGTTTTTAAAAGATCCTCTCTTACCTACTGGTCTCTTACTACCTCCCTAACCTCTGTTGTTATTCTGAATAAAACACACATATCTGAAGGTGAAAAGCCAACTTTTAAAACAAAAGGGAAAATATGCAAAGTTTGTCTTCCTGGGTCTGGGTTACTTCACTCTGGTTGATTTTTTTTTTTCCTGACTCCATTAATTTACTTGAAAATCTCATTTTTCTTAACAACTGAATATTATTCCATCATGCAAATATAGCATATTTTCATTATTTGCTTGTCAGTTGATGATCATCTAGGCTGTTTCCAATTCTTGGCTATTATTGATGGAACGGCAATGTACATGATAAGCAAGTATTTCTGTAGCAGGATATAGAGTCCTTTGGGTATATGTATACTAATAGATTAGTTGGATTTTCTGGTAGCTCTTATTTCAGATTATTTTAGTTGCTTCCACACTGATTTCCATACTGACAATATCTTCAGAAATGATTCTTGTTAAAATGGACAGCAGCATGTAAAAGAATGAAAATAGATTTTTATTTATTTATTTATTTATTTATTTATTTATTCTGGTTTTTCAAGACAGGATTTCTCTGTGTAGCCCTGGCTGTCCTGGAACTTACTCTGTAGACCAGGTTGACCTTGAACTCTGAAATCTGCCTGCCTCTGCCTCCCAAGTGCTGGGATTAAAGGTTTGTGCCACAAAAAGAGATTCATACCTACCACCCTTGACTAACTTAAACTCTAAATGAATCAAGGACCTTAACAGAAGAACAGATCCCCTGAACCTGATAGCAGAGAAAATAGAGACAACTTGAACTTTTTGGCACAAGAAAAGTCTTTCTAAACAAGATCCCAATAGCCCAGGCATTAAGACCTACAACTAATAAGAAGGACCTCATGAAGCTAAAAAGTTGCTACACAGCAAAGGACTCCATCATTCAGGCAAAGCAACAAAATCTTTTCCAATCATATATCTGAAGGTTAGTATCTAGAATATACAAAGAACTCAAAACCTTAACATCGAGAAAACAAATGACTCAATTAAAAATATAGAATATAATAGAACCAAGCAGAGTTCTCAAGCAAAAACACAAATAGTTGAAGACATTTGAAGATGTTCAACATTGTCGGCCATCAAAGAAACTCAAATTAAAATTCCTTTGAGATTTCATCTTATGCCAGTCAAACTGGTCATGTTTAAAGCTGGTAAGGATTCGGGGAAAGGAAATACTCATTGCTATGAGAGTGCAGTCTGGCCAACATTTACTGTCTCTGTAGGACGCTAATCAAGCTACACCTCCCCTAAAGAAAGATTACATGTGCAGGTGTCCTTAGTTCCTATCCTCTCTGCAGTCCCCTCAGATCTTTCCTGACAGAAATTGCATGGACTTCCTTATCGTTACTCCTTAACTACAAAACACACGCAGGGGAACTCTAACTGTAGCAATGATCACCGTTTCTAGAATGTTAGCTGTATTAAAGAAATATTTTTGACTTACTAAATGAGTGGTATCTGCTGATTTTTCAGGTTATTTTTAATTCAGTTTCTAGTAATTCCCTGTAGACCTTCTCTAGATTATTTCCTTTGGTGAGCCAAAGATCAACAGTTTGCTTTAATTATTTTTGTCCATCTCTGCATTGTTTCCTGCGCATTTGGGAATTTATCTTTATAACCTTCATGTATTCAATGTCTTGAATTATTTCCTCTCTGTTTTTGGCTCATGGTTTCAATCAAGCTCATGTTTAAGTCTCTAATTCTCTTTAAGATGCTCATTTTTTTCAATAACTGATAAGAGCTAGACTCTAGTCCTGTTTGCCCAGCATCATTTATTGAGAACTCCATTCTTTTTTCTTGCAGTGGGATATGAATGCATGGTTTTAATCCTAAACTCTGTTCTGTTTAGCTATGTCTGCTTTTATGCTGGTACAAAGGTGATTTAGGTTATTATAATTAGATGTCCATTCCCCTCCTAACTATCTCTCCTCTCTATCTTGTTATCTCCCCTCTATCTTGCTATTCTCTTCATGAGTTTGGCTCCTCTGGGTTTTGTGGTGTCATTCGTGTGTGTGTGTATGTATGTATATATATATATATATATATACATATATATATATATATGTATATATATATATGTGTGTGTGTATTTATATATGTGTGTGTATTTATATATGTGTGTGTTATATATGCATATATATATGTATAGTCATATATATGTATACACACATATATCAATTGATTGATTGGTTTTATTCCTAATGTTAAAAAAAACCTGGAAATTTGATAGAGTTTGCACTGAACTTGTAAATTTGCTTGGGTAGTATGAACATTTTTTAAAATGTTTCTTGTGTATGTGTATCCTCTTCAATTTCTTTCATCAATATTTTATAGTTTTCATTACAGAGATCTTTCATGTCTTTGGTTAAATTTACCCCTAAATTTTTAATCGCCTTTGTAGATTTTGTTCATGTGAATGGCTTCTTGATTTCTATTTCAAATAATTCTCTATTAGCATACAACAATGCTACTATTTTTGTATGTTGGGTTTGTGTCCTGTAACTTAGTCGAATTCACTTATTAGTATAATAGCTTTTAGCCAGTGTTTGGGAACCTATAAATAATATATCATCTAGGAAAAAGTGACAATTGGAATTCTTTTTACAGTATCAATTACTTCAAAAGCAGTTTAATTTCTTTGTATTGTATTTTAATAGATTCTAAAGTTTTCTTACTATTGATTCCTAATCTTATTCTCAGAAAAAAATATTTGATATGATTTCATAATTATTCTAATTTAAATTTTATTTTTATTTTATGTATATGGGTATCTTGCTTGCATGTATTTATCACTTGCATCCCTAGTGCCTGCAAAGGCCAGAAGAGAGTGTCACAGCCTCTGAAACTGGGGGTTACAGAGGTTATGAATGAAAATGTGGGTACTAAGAACCAAACTTGGGTTCCCTGGAAGAGCAACCAATGCTCTTAACTACTGAGTCATCTCTCTAGCCTCTGATTTCAGGGAACTTTTTATTTCTAATTTATTTTTTGAGGTTTATTTTGTGGTCTACTGTGGTGGTTTGAATATGCTTGGTCCAAGGAGTGACACTATTAGGAGGTGCAGCCTTGTTGGAGTAGGTGTAACCTTGTTGAAAGAAGTGCATCATCCTAGCTGCCTGGAAGATAGTCTTCTGTTAGTGGCCTTCAAATGAAGGAGTAGAACTTTCAGCTCCTCCTGCACTATACCTGTCTGGATGCTACCATGCTCCAGCCTTGGTGATAACTGACTGAACCTCTGAACCTGTAAACCAGCCCCAGTTAAATACTGCCCTTTTAAGAGTTGCCTTGGCAAATATTCCCCATTCTCTGAAATTTGAATCAATAATCATAATTATGGGGCTGGAGAGATGGCTCAGTGGTTAAGAGCACTGACAGCTTTTCCAAAGATCCTGAGTTCAATTCCTAGCAACCACATCGTGGCTCACAACCATCCATAATGAGATCTGATGTTCTCTTCTGGTGTATCTGAAAACAGCTACAGTGTACTTACATATAATAAATAAATAAATCTTAAAAAAAAAACGAGTTGCCTTGGTCATGGCATCTATTCAGAGAAGTAAAACCCTAACTAAGACACCTATAATGTAATTTGTCCTGAAAAAATTTCTCTGTACTACTAAGAAGAGTATATATTCAACTATTTTGGGAGATTGCACAGATTTTATAGATTGCTTTTGGTAGGATGATCATTTTCAAAATATTAATTCTTCTAATCTATGAGCATGGAAGATCTTAATGGATTTTTTTTTTCTTCAGTATCTTTAAAGTTTTTATTGTAAGGTTCTTTCCATTTCTTCGTTGGGTTTAGTCTCCTACATTGAGTGTGTGTGTGTGTGTGTGTGTGTGTGAGAGAGATTGTTTCACTTATTTCATTATCAATATGTTTGCCATTAGTTTACATGATGGCTGCTGATCTTTGTGTGTTTTATATCCTGCCAATTTGCTTAAAGTATTCACCCACTGTCCTCAGGCTATCTTTAAGGTCTTATGCACAGAATCACACCATCCACAAAGAGGAATACTTTGTTTTCTTTTCCAAATGACAAATAAGTCATTTGGAAACACACTATCTTAGATGTTAATTTTAAAAGAGACTTTGAACAGCGGTATCATATTAATTCTGATCCCAGAAAACATCGCTTATTAAAGAAAAGTTCTTAGTGCCAAGTGTGGGACACATCTCTAG
>JADRCC010553767.1:0-13833 GCA_019843855.1 Hylomyscus alleni
AATAAAAAGAGGGAACTGGGTGATAGAGTGAGTGAGGAAGCAAGCTGAGATGCAGATCAGATACGGGTAAGGGGGGTAAAGGGAGTGTAGGACAGGGTTGGGAGTGAGAATGGCAAGAAGCATCTCTGGGAGTATCTGGAGACTCTGGACATGGAAGGTTCCAGAGAGCCTATGGGGTGACCCTAGCTGCAACTCCTAACAGCAGGGTCTATAGAGACTGAAGTGGTCACCTTCTATAGCTAGAAAACTTTCAACCCAAAATTTGCCCTTTCTACAAGATGTACTGAGATAAAGAGAAAACCAGATATTGAGGGACCAGCCAAGCAAAGACTGGCACCCCATGTGACACATCTCATGTAAGAGATCCAATCCCTGACTATTAATAATACCCTGCTATGCTTCCTAGCATAACTGTCTTCTGAAAGACTTCATCTAGCTGCAGATGGAAAAGGATACATAGACCCACATCCAAACTTCAGGTGATACTCAGAGAATTGTGTGGAGGAGTGATGCATAGAAGTGATTAAGCTGGAGGGGTCAAGAACAACACAAGAAGATCTACATAGTCATTTAACCTTGGCCTATGGCCTATGGGTGCTCGAAAAGACTGAACTACCAACCAAAAAACATGCAGATGCTGGACCTAGGACCCACTACATATTTGTAGCAGATATGCAGTTCAGTCTTCATCTGGGTCCCCTAACAAGTGAAGTGGAGGCAATCTCTATGTTGTCTGCTATTGATTCCCCTCCCCTAACTGGACTGCCTAGTTGGGTTTTAGTGGGAGAGTACCCACTTTGACCTACTGTCATTGGATGTCCCTGTGTGTGGAGGTTCAAGGGGGTCTTCCCCTTCTCTGACAAGAGGGAAGGTAATAATGAGGGTAGAAAAGCAGGGGAAGGGGGGATTCGATAGTGGGTTTCTGGAGGAGAAACCAGGAAATGTGATAACATTTGAAATGTAAATAAAGAAAATATATAATAAAAAATAATTATAACTTTTGGGAAAAATACAAGTGGCCTGGTGAGATAGTTTAGTGGGTAACAAGACTTGCCTCAAAACCTAAAAGACCCATTTTTTCCTTTTATTTCCCAGGAATCCTATGGAAGGAAAAAAAATATCTAAATCACTCTCATTGACCTCCATGGTAATTCCTACTACACTCCCAAATTAATTAATCAATTAATTAATAGGAAAAAGAGGAATGCAGAATTTCTCTAATAATTCAAAATAATTAAAGAATTGAACAGGATTAGCATTTCTCGGAAACATGGCAGTGTCGGTACAACCATGGACTAGGGCATTATTATTATATATTATTATTTATATATATTATTATTATAACCATGGACACACTCACTTGGCATTATTAAGCTCACCCCGTGTAGTGATTGCTTTCCTGGTGTTGTGATAAAATATTCTGATCGAAAGGAACTTATTGTAAAAAAAGATTTTTCTGGCTTATGGTTTCAGGAAGAAAATCTGTATTGGCAGTGGTGCTACTGCAGCAGGTGGCCAGAGCAGAAAGCTTAGAAATCACATTTTCAAGCAGAACCAAAAACCAGACAGATACAACTGGAAGTGGGACAATGCTGTGAATTCTTACAGCCTGCTGCCAATAATTTACTTCCTCCAATAAGTTGCAGTATCTCTCGAAACAGTCTCCCAAACTTGGGACCACATGTTCAATACCAGTACCTGTGGTTGACAGTCTGCAGTCGATCCTCATTCCAGGAAATCTAGTTCATACATTTAGTAGGATGCACTTAATTGAGGTTTGCATGTATGCTTTGGCCCTGAGCTTCTCAAAATTGTAGTTAGGGAACCAACGATCCAGAGGCGAATGCAGACAGTCTGAATCTTAATCCTTTAATCACATGGATGTATCTTTATGCTTTTTAGCCAGCCATTTTACACTCATATTTGAAATAAGGTTATTAAACCAGAAGTTAAGGATCTGACAGCCCTGAATAATGATCACCATGTACCTCTGAACATAGTATCCATTAAGATCTGCTCTGAAAGTAGGCCCTGATAATTCCCCCCAGCTATTTTTCCTTCACTTATTTGAAATCTAGCTCCTCTGGATTTCCTAGAAAAGTTCCCTTACATTCATGGATGGATCCCAATTTCCAAATAATCCTCAGAAAAAGCTGTTGATCAGTGAGTCACTCATCTAAGATCTGAAACATGAAGAAACAGAAGTGTTGGTTGTTAAACGTAACTTCTAACCTGTAATTCTGAAATTAAATGAAGATTTTGTGAATCTATGTACTTGGTATAGTTTTATTTTATTTTATCTTTATTTTGTACATTTTACTAAAATGTAATTTTTAAATTTATTATTATTATTATTATTATTATTATTATTATTATTATTATTTTACTTATTCAATTTATATCTGCAACTGTCCATGTCCTGCTCACCCCCTTCCACAATTCTTCCCCCAATTCACCCTTCCCTTTTCCTCTGAGCAGATAGAGGTCTTCCCTGCTCCACCATGGCACATCAAGTGTCTGTGAAGCTAGGTACATCCTCTACCATTGAGGCCTGACAAGGCAGCCCACCTAGCAGAATATATACCATGTACAGGCAGCAGCTTTTGGGACAGTCCTCTGCTCCAGTTGTTCAGGTCCCACATGCAGACCCACTTGTACATCTTGCTTTACTTAAACAGGTCAAATGCATCATACTTTTTATCTTGTGATTTGGCACTTATTATAGCCTCAAATCATATACTTTGTAAGAGAATAGGGAAGATGTAGCCACAATGCCTTCCAATATAAAATATTTACTACTAAAATTGCATTAATAATTATTTCACACTTCATAGTTCTTATGAGATTAATTATCAGTAAAGGTTCCTAATTTTTTCAATCAAAATCAAATATCCAAAACTTTCCAAAGAATAGAGGACAGGATGTATCTGCACAACTAAAAACATTTTTCACCAAGTTGGGGGAACAAAATTTGCTGCAGAAAATCACTGTGTCCGAGCAGGCCACTGTGGCAGTTCAGAACCACTCCAGAAACATTCCCGATCCCCTAACCACAGACAGTTCCTTCTGTAATGTGTTCATGTGGTGCAGTGCTCTGTCTCTTTGCCCTGGACACCCATTAACTGCGCTCCGTTCCCAGAAGATGCTCGCTCTGTGGTACTGGACTTATGCTGCCTATTGCATTTGAAGCCCTTTTCCTTTCTGTACAGATACCTCTCTTACTTAACTGAATCAGATATTGTCACAGGGATCTCCCTATTTAAAACTCCAGTCTTTGCCAGTTACCTATTTTTCTTCCCAGACATTCACTTATGCATAAGACACATTCCACTATCTAAGGATCCATATGGTAACTTTTATTGCTTGCTTCCTAGTCCTTTTGCAATTTGTGGAGTTAAGGGTTTTTGTTTTTTTTTTTTGTTTTTTTTTTTTTGTTCTGTTCACTGCTTAATTAGTGTTGAAAAGTAAATCTTGTATAGATGAATGAATATTTGATGAATAAATATATACCATGAGATTACATATTAAAAGCTACCACAAATTATTCTTTTAACAACAAAATGCCTTTGTGAGATATTTAAACTATGTACACACAGGTCTTAAATAAAAACTGATACCAATAGATCAACATATAAGCTTTACTGCTTTTATTTTAACTCTCCCTTGTTGGTTGCTTTAATGTGTCACTAATAAATTGAAAAAAATCATCTGAGAAGCTTTACAATATACAACATTTTAAAAGATAAATTAGATATTATTTCTGCATATAGTTAATTAATGCAAAGTATGATTTTAGTTTTATGATAATCATGTTGATTTTTGTTATTACCTTATGCATTTGTATTGGTTTTTATATATTTTAACATAAATGCAGGATTTTAACCATGTTATCATATGCATAAATATCTTTGTGTCATATCATCTATAAACTAATGTTCTAGAGAAGTTCATTCTGTGTTAACAAACTAGTGATTGGCAGCAGTTCCCAATAGTCCCATTTTGTGATGTCTTTCGATGATGGTGATCACCATCTCTTACTAATTCATGTGTTCAACCTTCCAAAATAGAGCTTCATAAGATTTTTCTATTAGTAGCTTATTCTGCTGCTTCCTTTTTATTGAAAATATTCTCTTATACAATATATTCTGATCTTTAGTTTCCTTCCCTCATCTCCTTCCAGTTCCTCCTCATCTCTCTACCACCCAACTCCAAATCTTCTTTTCTTTCTCCTCTCCCTCCCTCTTTCCATCTCTTTCTGTAGGGAACAAGCAGGAAAATGTTAAAAGGAATATACTGAAAGAAAACAAACAGAAGAAAAAGAAAAGCACAAGAAACACATACACATGTAAAAAATATAAGCATGCGCATGCACACACACACACACACACACACACACACACACACGCACACACACGTTAAATTAAGACATAAAGCAGAGGACATATTATGGCTCAGTCTTCCAAAGAAGTATTCAGACAGCACTGAATTTAGAATATTTTCCAGATACACTGAATCCAAAGAGGAAGTTTTCCTGCAAAGATTGCAGATACAAGTTTAGTATTTTGTAGAGGCACCTCAGATAAATTGGGAAAGTCAGCATATATAATTTGAAAAGAGGATTTAGTGGGTCATAGTTCATTTGTAACATTTAGAAAACAATATATCACATAAATGGAGAAAATATATGAATAATTTTTAAGCTGAAAGGAAGAACATCATGTGAGAATGTAGGGGGGGCAAGTGGAGGCTGAGGGAGCTAAGGTTATTAGTATAGTAGACACAGTCGATGATTTTTGTTAAGTGTTCTCTTTGCAAACAAATCAGTGATGGATCTCATACAGCTGTGATCATTTTTAACTTGATGTGTAAGTAGTTATTTTGACACTCAATGAATAAAAGCCTCTGACAGGTCATTAAGAGGGAAGTGTGGTTATAATAGGAATAAAATGATGCTCTGGCCAGGCAACACTTCATAGAGAGGAGAGCCAGGCTAAACAGCCTTCTTGAGCTTCTTGACCACAGCACGGAAATCTCTTGAGTACTAGCTCTGGACATGCGGGCTGCCTTTGCATGAAACCCTGTGACGTGTGCCAGAAATGTACACTTTTTAGCCTATTTACCAAAATCTATTACTATGTTCTTAAGGTTGCATGGAATTTCTTCCTATTATTTATCTTTCTCGAGTATTGGAAAAGAAAACACAGTCTCTGCAGTGTTCCTTTACACAGTTCAAATTAATTTCGCTCTTGTGCCAGCACAATTTCTTCTCTGAATATGCAGAATAATGACCCAGGGTACAGAGGGGCATGGAGAGTCAAAGAAATGTCTCCACATGACGTTTGCACTTCAGAGAAACTTCCTTCCATCTCCTGCCTCTGCAAAGGAGTCATGTCAGCTGGAGACCCAAGAATGAGTACAGACAGCGTCAGGCAGAGCTGGGTTGCATCAGCCATGCTCTGACATGCTGCCAATACATTTTCTGGCTCTCTCTAACTCACTCCATTTTTCTCCTTGGAAATTATTTCATTTCTCTAGCCACATTTAGAGAGTTAAGTGTGATATACAGTAATGACAGAGTTTTTCATTTGCCATCTTAAAAACCAGAAATATTTCCATCTTGAATTGAGAGATAAAATAACTTCTGGCATCTTTTTTTTTTTTCCTGACTATGAAAATCATGACCTTTTGAGATACAGCATTTTAGATAGTTTTTACTTTGTTTTAGAAAGCATTATATTTAGCTCCTGAAATTAAGTAAATACTTCATAATAAAAATGTAACAGCTGCTGAGCAGATCCACAAAATTTACTGTAATATTCCAGGCATTTAAAATTGTCAGCAAATATCATATATTTTACAGAGGTGCCGAACTCAGATATAAGAGTGGATAATATGTAAGTTAATCCAGCTCCACCTGTTCTCTGCCTTGCACACCCCACTAACAAGGCTACCCCATCATAGCAGACATTTATAATGGAGAAAATGGAATTAGCAAGTACATAGTTCCTCAAACCACCAAAGAAATATGTATAATCATTCTCTAAAATAAATGATGAATAATTCATTATTTTATGGAAGCAATTTGTACTTTGGCTATCTAGTGTGGGTAAAAAAAATTTATATTACTTTCTTTTCTTTAACACATATCAAATGATGTTTACTTAAGCCAGATACAGTAATATGGAGTTGGCACTATTAGTAAGATATGAACTGGTTTTATAGTTTTTACTTTCTTATACATACTTTATATTATATATATATGTATATAATCTATATGTGTATGCACATATACATAGAGTGCACATATACATATACATATAGCATATACATACACATATAGATTATATGCATATATATATAATTATGATACTTAACTATTTTCCTATGAGCAATAAGGTATTGATTTTATACCGATAGCTTGTGAAGCTGTTCTCTAAAACTGAAGCTTCTATACTAGAAAAGCCAAATGCATATGTAAAAAGAAAAGCAATTGGGGAATCAAAAATCTCAATGGTGTAAAATTTTGCAGTAATTACAGTGTAGCTTTAGAAATGAATGCATAGCAAAAGGGTAATAAGAAACTTTTAGATATGAAAATGATAGATGTGACAAATAGATGAACAGATAGGTGATAATAGGTAAACAGATTAAGAGACAGGGAAACTAGCTAACTCACAAAGACCTAGTTTCTCAAAATGATTTTCATAATTTTTCAAACTAAATATCAGAATTTACATTAAGATATTACTCATTGTCAAAACAGTAGTTTATTAATCATTTTGAGCTCTGAGGATAGCACAAGTACTCTGCTATGAGCTAACCTTTCTGGTACTTACAAACTTGTTCTCTAACTGAACAGAATATTTGGGAAGCTATTTATGAACATAAAGAAAAAAATTCTTCTTAAACATGAAATTAATATTTTATTAGCATAAAACCTTAAATGGTTAGTTTCAATATGATTTAATCTATATATCATACACAGATTGTCCAAATGTTGAGATATGCTTTATTGCCAATTTTTCATAAAGTTTCTCTCCTTAGGATTATCTGGCATTAAGTATCTTAAAATGATAATGTTTTTAACTGCTGACCAGAAGAGAAATCCTTTCCACTCTCAGAGTGATCATTCAGGTTACTGAAAAAGAAATATTTGATGTATTGAGAGACTTGAGGAACCAATTAACACAGGTGAAATATGCATAGTAGGATTCAGAACTGTACTTCTGGAGCACATTTGAATACTGAGATAGTTTGTATATACCTCTTTATAATTCCTAAGTGAGCATGTGTTAGCCTTGGTTGACCTAAATATTTCTCAGCTTTTATTTTTACAAGTGTATATACATGACCCCCAATATATAGCTTCATTTAGTCGTGTACTTATATAAAGGTTTTATGTCCTTTTATCAATAAATGCCTGTCCATTTAGAATAATGAATCTCTCTAAATCAGATTAAGTATATCATGTCCACCTGTGAAATACTAAAAGTAATTAAATTTATTACACTAAATTGTATCTGTATGGTATATCAAAAATATAGACTTAATTGAAATGAATATTTATTTAACCCTTTAAAATTCTTTCCTTTTTCATGTGGAAAAAAAGTTCCCAAATATTAGAAGGATAAAAATGGCTTCTGGCTTTGCTGAGGTTATAAACTTGTAGAAAGTAGAAGACAAACCCACATTTTGAGAGAAAAATTATCAAGTATTATGGGAAAAATATGTGATGTTAAGTTAATCATTATATAAATTCAAATAGATAGATATGGATAAAATACTATCATACGAAAGAAAGACATTTGACCTGGATTTTGAAGACTGTGTAAGATATGTAGAACTGACACTGAGAAAAACAATAAAGGAGAAAATGTTTTACTATTGAATTGACATAAGCATAATACAATCACTCTGATAGATCATAGGTTTCCCCTTGGTCCTAGGATCTATCTAGTCAAACATTCAGGTCTCAAAACCAGTACAAGCCCTGGATTTAGTCTCATGGAGTGAACCAGAAATCTAATTATCACATGGTCTTATATGCACTAACATTCACATCACTATTGTAACACTGAGTATATCCTACCAGGCTGATCAGCCCTCAAATTTGGGTAAGGTTAATGATCATTTTTGTCTTCTTGTAATGTCTACAGGACCTTTTAGGCCTATGGACCTAGATAATAGGGATGAAGATTCTAAATCAGTACCAACTTAAAATCTCCATATTCTATGACTCAATTATATAACATTTTCAAAAAAAAAAAAGGCTCTTGTCATCAAATTCTGGAGGCTAGCCAGTAGCTATGGCAACATCTTATAATGGCTACAGTTCTATGATACCCCAGTAACCAACAACTTAATAAGGACAATTCATTCCTTGTGCTGACTTTTAATTGGACAGCCTTTGCAGGTCTAGAAAAAGAATTTCTCCATTGTTATAGGCTAATTCCATCCAAAGTCTATATTTATATGTGTATGTGTATATTTTAGGAAATTTTTATTAGTGTGGATTCCCACATGGGCTGTTTTAAAGACCATCAGTATGACTGTTGCCTTCACATACTGCCTTTGCTACCTGTTCTCCTCTCAACAACCTAATTTTGCTCCATTATTCTAGATTACCCCTTTCTACCATCTCCATTTACCTCCTCTCCTAGTAAGCCTTCCTTCTCTATGACCCTTTATTAATTTCTTGCCTCTATTGGTTAAGACCTTCATATCTATAGATTCAATGATAACATCTTCATATGTGAGATTGATTGTGTGCTTTTACATTCTGGGCCAATGGTGCCTCACTTAGAATTATTATTTTCAGCTTTATTTACTTGCAAATTTCACTTTTTTCTTGCTTATATTAAGTTATGTAAATGCACCAAGTTTTCATTATCTACCAACTGGTTGATGTGCATCTAGTCTATATCTGTTTCCTCATTATTGTAAATAGAAGAGCCCCAAATTTGTCATTCCCTCCTCCTAAAACTCAGAGTTCATCATGAAAATCTGGATTTCAAAACTCTGACCCATAGTTATTCCTGTATTAAATAACTGCAGGGATTGAAATGGAGAGGAACCTGAGGAAAAGAAGGTCCAACAAAAGGCCCCAAGTGGGATACAACTCAAGAGGATGCCCCAAGATCTAACACTATTACTTAGGTTACGGAGCACTCACAAAAAGGAACCTATCATGATTGCCCTCCAAAAGACCCAACAAGCAGCTAAGAGTCAGAAGCAGATATTTGCACCAAACCAATGGAACAAAGCTGCTGACCCTTTTGATTGAATTAGGGAAAAGTTGGAAGAAGCTGAGGAGGAGGGCAGCCCTGTAGGAGGACCAGCAGTCTCAATTAACATTGAACCTTGAGATCTCTCAAACACTGGACTACCACCAGGCAGCATACACTAGCTGATATGAGACACCCAACACATATACAGCAGAGGACTGCAGGATCTGGTCTCAGTCAGAGAAGATGAAACTAACCCCCAAGAGACTGGAGGTCCCAGGGAGTTTAGAGGTCTGGTGGAGTGGGGGTGCAGGATGGAGACATCTTCGTGGAGGGGGTCGGGGAGGAGGTATGGGATGTGGGACAGTCTGAGGGTGGACAGGGAGGGGAATAAAAACTGAGGTGGAAGGAAGGAAGGAAGGAAGGAAGGAAGGAAGGAAGGAAGGAAGGAAGGAAGGAAGGAAGGAAGGAAGGAAGGAAGGAAGGAAGGAAAGGGAGGAAAGAAAGATTAAAAAAATTCCAAGAGCTAGAGATAGAACATAACTACATGAAAATGATGTTTGTTGGGGAGACACAGGAGAGTGGTGACACTGATTAATCACACAGTTAATACAGCATGCTCTGAAGAATTAAGACAGCCAAGGTCCTAACAGGAAAGGAGAGATGATCATTAAGTTCCATCCCTAGCTGAGAAGATATTGATAATTGTTGAGAGAAAGAGAAGAAGAATCAGATTTTAATTAATAAAGCACTCCAGTTGATGGTCCCACAACTCAAAGTGGACCCTATGGGTTATTACAAACAAAGAATAACCAGGACATAATGTAGTTGATAGGCAATGGAAATAGAGTGGGTTTGAAAGGAGTCAGTGGGGAAAATTGGGGTGTAAGTATGAGCAAAATACATTGAATGGAAATCATAACATAAAAATTTAATTAAAATGTAATAAAAATTGTAACCAAATGGCTTGGAAGAGTAGGGGCACAAAAAATACGTCTAGTTACACTGACAAATTTTTAATTTAATATATAAGAAGTTTTAATAAGTCTAATATAACATATATTAAAATTTGGCTGGATTGACTACTTAGAAATATATGTAAACTATCATAATAATAAGACAATTATTTAGGTCAGAAAAATTAGCAAAGGACAGCATGTGACTATCTAGTACTTATATAAGACTATTCTGAACATATGAAAGTGCCTAGAAGAAATATATTATGTGAGGAACTAGAAAAACTAAAATTATACATAATTCTCTCCTCTAGTGCTTTATAAAGCAAAATGATAGCTTTTACAGAAAATTACTTCTACTATTACTAGGCTTGGTAAAAAATTTTCCCTGATTGTAAGCATAAAATCAATTTTCCGACCCAGAGATTATTTAGTTTATATAGTGTTCACATCTTACTGAGGTACAAAACTTAATATACATAGTTCTTGAAGGATATCACAAACAAATACTGGAGGTAAGAAGTTCTTTTAGTTAATGACATAAAGCAATTCCATATCTTTTCAGCTTCCAATTTTCACATATTTCCCAAAGCATAAATAAGAATATCATTCTGACATTATTTTAAAGATTATGAAAATGGAAAAAGGCCTATGGTATGGAAGTTATAATTTAATATTATGCAAAACCATTTTGCTATTATTTATTGAATATAAACCCTTGGAATTTATGAGGTAGTCTCAAAGAGTAAGGAAAGCTGTATCGATGTGGCAAGTGTTCCTCCTCAAGAAAAAGAGAGCTGTTTGTGGTTGCTAAGTACTAGAGATGCCACAACAACACCGCCTCTATGAGTAAACACACACAACGCAGCAATTTCCTACGACAATTTCATATGTATTTGATAGACTATTATCATTATGCTATTTGCTAGGCGTTTTACATGCATTTATAATTCAAACTTTTTCAGAAGTGTAAAAAATGTATATCATGAAAAGAAAAATCTAGTGGGTAGAGCCAAGATACAAATCTAGATGAGCCTCTAGAACTCAGGGAGTTCCAACAGTGTTGATGGATTGGCTCTATGTATGCATACATTTAGTGATTGCCTCTCTAAAAAGGAGTGGGAGGTGGAATTTAAATGTAAACTGATCTTAAGTATTTTGAGAAATTAATTTTGTAAAAAGTTTACAACACAAAAGCAGTGCTTGTTTATGAATTAATAAAATACTTGTTATTAGACAGTTGCATGTTATTTTAGTGGCCCCCAAACAGAAAAAAAAAACTTCATCAATTATGTTCCCTATTAGTAGGGAGTTACACAAATGAGCACTGGGAGCAATCACAATATCACAGGTAACCTCTGAGTGACATTCTGTTCCTATTAGCCTAGTAAAGTCTAAGAAATATCATTGTTCTAGAGGGTAGAGCCAAACCCTGTATTTCCATGCCTTTGGTGCAATGACCTGCATCAAAACAAAATCAATTTGTTACTTGCCAAGATTTCATGTTACAGAGGAGAGAACACATAAATGATGTTCCTGAGGCAGGAATGGGTCATTAGACTAATTGTGATGAATCAATTTGAAAGCAAAAGCACTCCTCTTTAAAAGCTACAGAACAAAGTTTCTCACAGGAAACAAAACCAAGAATATATCTGAATAAAACAAAGTTACTCATAGGCACCCTATAGTTGCCTAAGAGTATGTGTTGTTAATGGAATCATAGGACTGGACAGTTAACCTACTAATGAACCAAAATCTCTATATAAAATATGCTTTATAAATATTTATAAACATAAATATTTTTGAGTTATTAAATTGCCATTATTACACTATTAGAATCCTAGAAATTTCCCATTTGTGTTACAGTAACAAACTTATGACGGTTATTTTATTTGAAATAAATGAGGCTGAATATAGTCACATGATTATGGAAATAAGAATCCCAAGACAACAGATAACAATTTCATAGTTAACATAAGATATTAATGATTCTAGGATTTTAAAATCAGAACTAATACAAAATTTGATTGTTATAATAGATCTATATTTTCTAATACAGTATGTAAAACTTTACAATGTAGGTTTATTCAAGTGAACTAAGTTGTCCTTTACCTAGGGTATGCAAGAAAGGTTTGGATATTTAAAAGGGAATTATGACTAATGGTCTGCCTTCAGGAAGGAAAGAAATTAAAGCATTAAAATAGAGGACCATGAGCTCCTGTGAAGACAGACAGCTGTAGAAGGTTATTATCCTATTTAGATGCAGACCTATGAAGTAAATGTCATAGTGGCAAATACAAAACAGAAGAGTAAAAGTTAGTCATTGAAGCCCACTATTTTGTCTTATCCCACTTTTACATTTTTCTTTTGGAGGTTGTTCAAGGTATCTTATGTACAAAATGAATGGTTTCACATGAAACAAGAACAAAATGACAAAATTAGAACAAACAATGAGCACTGAGTTGAACAAAATAGAAAAAGGACTTTTAGTTCCTTAATTTAACCCTCTTCAAAGACTGAAATTATGTGTGTGTGTGTCTGTGTATTTGTGTGCTTTTGTGTGTGTGTGCTGTGTATGTGAGTGTATATCCAAACTTCAAATAGGATGTGTGATATTTCCGTAAATTATGTAAATCATAAATGCTATTTTATATGAGAGTATTGCAAAGACATTTCATGGAATACTGTCGTATACTCTGCCTTTTCTACCGTAAGGTACAAGCAGTGTTCAAATCAAAGGTTGAAGGAGCTGTGATTTGCCTAGATTATGAAGTGATGGCTTGCTCTCATGATAGATTGTTTAGAATCACCATGGAAACCCAGCTACAGATGTTTCCATTAGGCTATTTCAAGAAAGTTTGAAGTGAATATGGAAGATAAGCTCCGAATGTCAGCAGCAGCATATCATAAGCTGGGCCATCACTTAAATAGAGAAAGAAAGAAACTGAGCTGAGAAATTCATCTTTCTGTGTTTCCTGGCTACAGATATAACATGTACAAATACATGCCAGCGCTACTCGCATAACTTCCCTTTTGCTAAGGTTGTGTCCATTAACACAGTAATCCAAATGAACTTCATATGGAAGTGGAAGTGGAATGTAGAAGTATGTGCATTCACACATGTGTTTAAGTGTGCATATGGGTATGTAGCCCTTCCAAACTGAGCTCCTCTGGTAGGTTTTTTACCAAATGAATCATCTTTGCAGTTTCTCAAATTGTTTCTTAATCATAGAAATGAACAGAAGAATAACATATGACATAAGTTGTGGAATTGGAGACATTATTATAAGAAACAAAATAAAACAAAAACCACACTTTGTGGTATTATGCCTTTTGAATTGGTTGGGTGGAGCAATTTAGCAGGGTTGAGGATTTTGAAATAGAAAAGCCCCAAAATGTTACATACAGTGGTTGAAAGACCATTCTGAAGGGATTTCAGAACACCAAATTTTCAACAATAACTTTTATAGTAGAAGCCCAGCTCATGAGGTTTCATGAACTAACAAGAACATTGTTATGAACTGGTCTAGAGGTCACCATGATATTTCATGGCAAGGAATCTGTCTGAACTTCAGCCATATTCTTGCATACTTGATCAAGACTGAGTTCAAAAAAGAAGAAGAAGAAGAAGAAGAAGAAGAAGAAGAAGAAGA
>JADRCC010553771.1:0-16560 GCA_019843855.1 Hylomyscus alleni
GAAGGTACTATGATTGGAGCTGGATTTAGGACGTTAAATAAGGTCAATGCTTCCCAAAGCTGGACAAGAGCAGGGGAAGAGCTGGGCAAGACCTGCCATGTAGAACATCAGGACTGCTCACCCGTATGGGTACAGACTTATGAGTTTGCTTCCTTGGATATAAAGCTGTAATTTATGACACTTATATTGATCACTATGAAGTACCTATGGTATCTACATAAAGATGGGAGAATATACCTGCCTTCACTTTTAGTTGTTTATATCATCTTTGCTTTATTAAACTTGTATTCAAATGTCATAAGAAAATGACAAATGGATATAACCAAGAGAATTAACCTGATTACCTACTAAATGTGTAACATGAATTTGACATCTTTGTCTCACTTACTATTCTAGAACTAGAATATGGTGGATGGGTCGACAGCTGTATGACTTGCAAGCCATTAACCCTCTGTATCTTTGTACTAATAGTAACATATTTCTCAATCAGAAGGAGTATGATTTTCTTCCTTTGGATGAGTATAATGATTAAGTTGTCAGATACACACACAAAAAAATGGCTAAATAGATGGATGGGTGGTACCTAAATTAAAAGGTCTATTTGGAGCTAAATGTTGAAATTCATGTATAGAATCTCAGTATTTGGGAGAGTTAAGTCACAAGTTCAAGACCATCCTGGGCTGCATAGCGAGTTTTATGAGGCCTGAGTGACAGAGGAAGACTCTGTCACAGAAGGAACCAAGCAAACAAACAAAAAAAAGCATTTAAAACTTGAAGTTGTGAATATAATTCACCAAACTTATATTAAAGGATTTAGACAGATAGCTAAGTGGATAAAGTGCTTTTACTTGAGCACTAAGACCTGTGTTCACATCTGCAGCAACCATATAAAAAGCTGGAGCATGAATATCGGTCCCTGTAATCCAAGTCCCGTGGAAACAAAGGTAAGAGGATCCCTGAGAGGTGTGAGATAACCAGTCTATCCAAATCAGTGAGCTCCAGGTGCAAAGAGAGACTCCATTTTTAAAAAGATGGCAGTAAGTAACTGAGAAAGATGCTCAGCATTGACATCTGCCCGCCACATGCTCCCCAACCACACAGGTGCCTGTTCTCCACCCCACAAATGCATACACACAAATACACCACACAGACGTACAAAACCATAATAAAAGTATTGGTTTATAAAGTTATTGCTTAAAAGTGAGGACTAGATTTAACTAATGAATGGAGAGATGCAGAAGCAAGTGAATTCCAGGAAAGGGCAAAAATTTAAATGTTTATAACTATGTAGGAGGCACACAAGAGATGCTTCTGAAGAGGGCTAAACACCAATGAACCAAGATATTAGGAAGTCCCACTCAGACATAGATGGTTTCTCTTTTGATTTATAATATGATTTCTGAGAATATTACACAAACAACTTAAAGGGTAATATATTTTAGAGCAGTATTGGAGAAAATGTCATAAAATACTGATTGTACTAGAATGGATTTTTTAAAGGTGATAAATTCCATCCTGTTGAATAGATTTTGTAGAACCTGGAATATTATCTGTCAGGAGTTCTAGGAATGCTTACATGTTACCTAAGGTACCTTCATAATCAGATATATTGCAGATTTCTGTCATATGTTAATAGGAAGGCCACACATAAGAACTAAATATGTTCCTTAGGCATAATGTATTGGCAAGGAGTAGAAGAAAATACCTTGGTGAGATACAAAAAGATTGACATTTTTAATTGTTTGAGCAGTGATGGAAGTTACAGGTGAGGGTAGAGGACACTCCAGGACACAGTCAGAAGGTCTTAAGAGGTACAGGCAGTAAACTCATTCTATTATACCTACACAGCAGTAAGCAACCAGCAGGCAGACCCAGCTGAGTGGTTTGCAGAGAGCTCTGCTCAGGGTTGTCTCTTCCCTGAAGCACATGAAGAGGTGAAATAACAGGAGTAAAAGATTTAGGCATGGAAAGGATAGATATTTCTTTATTTAAGAAGAATTATTATGAGTCTATTCACATGCAGTCAATAATCAAATTCATTATTTTTCCACCTGAAGAAAATGCATGTTGAGTTTGTCTTGTACCTACCATCACCTTTTCCAGTAAATCTGGGCATTCATTCTTTTTGTAACACTCATGGATCCTAAACAATGTGCTAACCGCATTTTTAGATTATGAGGATAAAAAGTGAATTAGATATGATTTCTGATTCCTGGAACCGACCTCTCAGATTTGTGAAAGAATCATATAAAAAGCCAAAGTTGAATAGCAATGCACAATGATACCTGCATGGTTGAACAAACTATGGAAAAAATGGAATGCATAATGAATAAATTCCCCAACTAGCTACTTCCCAAAGAAAAATGTTACTCTACACAGATACTTAATTCCCTGACTTGGTAAAGATGTGCTAAGGTCAGAAAATAACAAATTTTCCTACCTTGACTGATGTAAGGAACACAGTCTGCTTACTGTGAAGATGCATAAATAGTTATATATTATTATTAGGCTAATTACTTTATTAAAATTACTTTACTTAATTATGGTTAAATTGAGGTTATTTTCTGTCTTAACTCATAATTTCTTATTATTTTTTAGCTCTAATAAATCAAAGTAGCTTTCTGTTTACCTGGATTCAATCCTGTCTCATCTCCAGCTCTGAAGCAGAGTACCCTTAGCAGCCATTCCTGCCCCCTGAGTCTATTCCCTGTGGATCCTACAGATCTTCCCCTTCTAAGTTCCCTCTTCTAGTTTGTTGCATTTTCCACAGAGTCCAATTCCAGCAGGCACCCCCTGATAACCCATACCAAAAGAAATCAAGCAGGCTACCCATAGTCCTTCTCTTCTCTCTCTGTTCCCCAGATCCAATCCCATAAAGGCATCCCCAGCTCTGTTGCAGAAGACTATTAGCAACTTTCCCTGTGCTCCATCTACTGCGTATCACAAACACTTTCCCTTTCTAACTTTCTTCTTTCCCTCACTTGTTGCTTTGTCCCAAATCCCAACCCCCGCAGGCATCCCCTACTAATCCAAGGACTGTAGCCCCCAGGACAACAAGTAGAGTGAAGGCATATCCACACCTCTCCTACTACTCCTGGGAGCTATTCTTGGGAATGTACCAAAAAGACATTCCAGCCTAACACAAGGACACTTGGTCAATCATGTTCATTGGTGCTATATTGATAATAGTCAGAAACCAGAAACAACCTGGATATCCCTTAACAGAGGAAGATAGAAGAAATGTGATGCATTCACACAATAGAGGATTACTGAGCTGTTTAAAAAATGACAGCATGAAACTTGCAGAAAAATGAATGGAAATGGAAAAAAATCATCCTGAGTGAGGTAACACAAACTCAGAAATGTAAATACAACATATTCACTTATGAGTGGATATTAGCCATTAAGTTATGATAAGCAAACTGCAATCTTAGATCCAGGAAGGTTAGGAAAAGAGGAGGGCTCTGAAAAGGGGTTGCATGAAACATCCTTGGAGGAGGAAGTAAAGTTTATAAGCAGACTGGGGGTGCATGGGAATAGGACTGGGGGGATCAGGCGAGGGGGAGATGGGGTAGAAGGAGAAAGTATAGGGAGAGATGCCTGGAATTGAAGATGTTATTAAAACCCAAAGCAGTGGAAATCTCTGAAGATGTGTGAACATGATCCTGTCAAGAACTCCTATAATGAGAGATATGATTCTCTTGTCTCCAGGATGAGGCATCTAGTGGCAGGACTCGATTGCATTCAGTTGAGATCTTAGTCAAGGGAGTCTCATGGAAGCCCCCAAACAAGCCAGTCTCTTGTGAAGACAAAAGTTTCTGCTCCATATACTGGAATCTGAGTCCTATTGCTGAGGACAAAATCCACACAATTCACTGAACATGGAAAAGTCAAGCTGGTGCCTAAATGGAGACATGACCCTTACATCCCTTTAGTGAGGGAAGGCACTCTGCAGGTTAACAAAAGAGAACTGTGGAAACCAACCCAGCCATAACATCTTTGTCCTGCCTGAAATATATGTTAGGACAACGGTGGCACAGAACTTGTGGGAGTAGCCAAATAATGTCTCCTTTGACTTAAGGCCCAGTCTACAAGAATGAATACATACCAACAAACAGTATCAGTAAAATGACTCCTAGTGATATTCTGCTATACTCATAGATGTGCTTTATTCAGACATCATCAAAAAGGCTTCCTCCAGCAGCAGATGGGAACAGATGCAGAGACCCACAGGCAGATATAACACAAAGAGAGAATCTAAATGGGAGGTCTCCATCAAATCCCTCTCCTCAGAGCTCAAAGAATCCCAAGGAAGAGGAGGCAGAAAGATTTTAAGAGCCAAAGGAGATGGGTAACTGGAATAACAAGGCCCTCTGCTCCGCATAAGAGCTCACAAAGTCCGAGGGCCTACCATGGGTCTACACCAGGTCCCCTGCATGTATATTATGGCTGCCAGCCCTGTGTTTTTATGGAACTCTTAAAACTTTTATGAGAACAAGTGAGTCTCTGATTCTTGTGCTTACTCTTGGGAATATTTTCCTCCTGTTGAGTTGTCAGGTTCAAAGTTAGTTTGCTTCATCTTATTTTACTTCATTTTGTCACTTTTTTTTTCCTCTTAGAAACCTGATTTTTTTTTTCAATAAAAAACAGAAAGGGAATGGATCCAGACAGCAGAGGAGATGGGGAGGAACTGGGAGGAGAAATTATAATCAGGACATATCGTATGAGAAAAGAATCTATTTTTAATAAAAGGAGAAACATTTTTTAAAAGATAAAAAGAAACAAAAAAAGAAAAGAAACAAAAGTAACTCTCATGGAATTCATAGCCATTGTATTTTAGATGTACTTCTTTCAATAACTTGATGAAAATACTATAAAACTAATTTTAACTGGAAATCACAACTTCTCTAATTTTCAAATTTCTCCAAACAATTATAAGGGGAAACCAGATAAAAGCGACTGAAAGGGTTATGAATCAATATCAGAAAAAAAATGAATATAATGTCAAATATTAGTTACAGATAATTTTGAAAGACACAGATTAAATAATATTAAAGGGAAATTTTAATATTTATTAATGTTAACAAGGAAAATTTGGTATTTTATGTTTCACAGTCCTGGACATATAATCTTAGGCATAGCTACAGAATGTTTTTATTATTATTTCAATAAAGCATATGAAGGTCTTGAGTGATGGCACAGCTGTTGAGAGCACGTGTTGCTCTGTACAAGATCAGTGGTTGGTTTCTAGTGTCCCTGTCAGATGGCTCACAACCTTTTGTAAAGCCAACTCTCAGGAATCTGACTCCCTCTTCTGGCCTGTGTAAGCATCTGCATACACATGACATCACACCACACACACACACACACACACACACACACACACACACACACACACACATACACACACACAAGAATCTGAGCTTTATTGTGTTATGTGACACATCAGTTTAAAAACATTTCAGAGTCCATGTCATGTCAGTTGTCCCTGGATTAGAGTTCTGACATTAACTATTGAAGACCCTGCTTACTATGTAGTCGCAGAAGGAAACAATATGGCTGGAATGGATGCTTCTGCAACTATTTAAGTACTTAGAAGTCAAGGAAAGCATCAGGATGCATTAAGCAAATGAGAACAAAGGAAAATAACTTCATAATGATATCCAAAAACTTAGCTAGTTGAAGTTTTGATTAAGATTAAATAATGGGTGCTGTATTTAGATTAATTAGGGAGAAGATCACAGTAGGCAATAGGTAACTGCACGAAGCCATCTGTTCCCTTTTGCAGTTGTATCTAAGAGCTACGCATGAGCTTATCAGGGAACATGGAGAATTAATTAGGCAGCAAATGAAATCTCCTCCCAGATGGCACCCATTTCCTTCTTGCAGAGGCAAACCAGCATATCCTTGTGACTTTGGACTCATTTTGTTTGCCCCCTTGAAGTTTTGAAGGACCATTTTAGTCTGACCGTTTTAGCTGCCTATTTTTAAAAGCAGAGAGTCTGAAGAGACAGTTTAGTACCTGTAATTCCAGATCTAGGGGACATCATCTTATGGCCCTAGTGTGTACCCTCACATGTGATATACACTTACAGGCACACAACAGAAATATAAACATATATAAGTATATATGCATAAAATAAAAAGTAAATCATTTCAAAGTATAGAAATAAAGTAAAACTATGTGGCGCTGAACTTCAAAAGAAAATTCTTGCTTTCAAATAATGCTATGAGAATTAACGATGAGCTTGACCTCACACATTGTTAAGTATTTTTTGTTTATTTGTAAGTTTTGTTTGTTTCTTTGTTTATTTGGACTAATTTATATCTGGGATATCACAGGATCATACTGGTGACTCTGAAAATGGGCTTATTTCCTTCAGTTAATTCTTCACAGAACGGGTACTTCGAGACCTTCTTAGAAGTTTGTCTCTTAGTTGATTCTAACCCCATTAAATCCACAATCAACATTAACCCATCACAGCAACGTACACTTTGATATATCCAGGCAATGTGTCCTGTGTCTGAACTAGGTAAGCAGCCATTTGAGATATGACCCTTCATACTGCGGAGGAAACAGTGTTGTAGAAAACCAAATTATACTCTATGAAATCAAATTAGCCTAAACCAAATAATGTAAAGAAACATGACACTATTAGGGGCAAGGTATAGACATGAGAAGGACAAATGTCCTTCAAATAGATAAGTACCCATGTACTTCAATAGCCTGGCCCTCAGCATCTGTAGATGCTATCTGCTAGGCTTTTCAGCTCTCTGGCTCCTGCTCAGAAAGTGTGCCTCTCCACTCATCTCTTCGCATCTTCTGCCTGGCTACTGCTAACGTTGCAAGCCTGCCTACTTTGATCCCCTCTGACTCCAATATACTATCCTGGAGTTGAATCCCCTTCAGTGTGCAGGTTCAAATGCCATTACTACGAAACTGAGAATCTGGAGTGAGGATTCTGTGCCCTAGAAATAAATTTTAAATGCCTTTGTTCCTTTTATGAAGCAGTTTTAAAAGGTGGATTCACAATTTCTCTAACTTCCAGGCACCACTCTCTTCTAGTGTACCTCTTAACAACTCAAGGGGTATTTTTTTTTAATTTCCATTGATTTTGCTTTTTCAACAGTGCCTTTAATACATGTATATATTAGGAGATTTATCATACTCTTAGAATTCTAAAGACAAAAATTTAAGGGTGTCCACCAAAGACTCTTGTTTCCCAGTTATTTAGCCAAACATTATTCTAAGTACTAGAGTGAAGGGACTTTGTGGCTATAATTAAGGTCATTAATCACTAACTTTAAAAATAGAAAGATTGTCTCATATTATCTAGTGAATCTGCCATCAGAAGAGGGAGTCTTAGAAATACTTAGTCTGTTGAGGATGGAATTCAAGACTGGACAACAAAGAATCAGATTTATTGCAGTGAGAGATAGGAAAAGCACAGTCCAGAGAAGATTTATTGCAGTGACAGAAACCAAGTATTTACTGCAAAGACATAGGATCAAGTTAAGCAGAGATGTAGGTAGGAAGTTTAAGATTCTGGGTTTGTTATTTTTATGGTAGCATAATGAGTGTTCCTTAAGTAGGTTGTGTATTCATTGTGTTAAAGTGACTATTTCTTTATTAATTAATTAACTAATTAATTAATTAATTTTACACTCCATATTTTATTCCACCTACCCCCATCCACCCTCCTACTGCTCCACATCCCATACCTCCTCCACACACCCCTGTCTCCACGTGGATGTTCCCACCCCCATGCCATCTGACCTCTAAACTCCCTGAGGCCACCAGTTTCTTGAGGTCCAGTGTTTGAGAGATCTCGGGGATCTAGATTAATTGAAACTGCTGGTCCTCCTATAGGGTTGCCCTCCTCCTAGCTTCTTTCAGTCTTTCCTTAATTCAACAACAGAGGTCAGCTGCTTTTGTCCATTGGTTGGGTGCAACTATCTGTCTCTGACTTTTTCATCTGCTTGTCAGGTCTTCTGGAGTGTAGTCATGCTAGGTCCTTTTTTATGAGTGCTTCATAGCCTCAATAATAGTGTCAGGCCTTGGGACTGCCCCTTGAGCTGGATCCCTCTTTGTGCCTGTCACTTCTATCCCTCATAGCATGATAGACCTGATCATTCTTTTCTGTGATTCTCATGAAAAGTCCACAAGGAGGGTCAAAAGAACAATGTAAAAGATATTATAAGGAAGCTTACATCTTCTGAGAATGCAAATGATAGTTATGCATCATGGATAAGGAGACCCCCACCCCATACTCATTGCTTCATCAGGAAGAACCTATCAGAATCTACATGATGTTTAACTACAAAGGGAGCAATTATAATTGACATGAGAGCCAAATGCTGTCTCCTTGGATATCCTACAGATAACTCCTTGTCCAGCCATCCTCAGATTCAATGTGTTCACAACAGTTCTGAAAAGCAGAAGATAAAGTATAAAGACTCAACTAGAAAGAAATGTTTGAAGAGAAAGCAAGGGTCAAGTCACAGCAGAGGGAACATTGGAGTGATGCCAAATATCAGGAAGATTCAGTGTCACATTGCTTGGCTTAGGGAGTCAATGTGCTCAGAATTCAGAGAGACCCTAGGACTTTTCCCTCCGCAAACAGAGAGCAAAGAAAAGGAGACCTGAATCCTATTCTAAAAGAACCATTCTCTGCTGTGAACTTGAGACTACTGAGTAGATTCTTCCTCAAAATATTCTTCCTCAGTTAGAGTCAACAGAAAGCAACTTGTTTTTAGTCTCCTGCAACTCAGAACTCAAGGCAAGCTTTCATATCTGACCCTCAGATCTTGTTCTGAGCTAATAAATGTATGGTACTACTATGTCATAGCAATAGGCCTTTGCCATTGACCATAAAAATGTCATGTCCTGATAGATAATCTTCGACTTGAATCTCAGAATGGATGGGACATGTAGAAGGAGGTGATACCCAACTCACAGACCCTCAACATGTATGTAAGAATGAAATCTTTATCGTGGAATGACAGTAGGCATTGGAAAGTGTTTATTACTATAGCAGAATCCAACAAAGCTTCATTTTTCTCTGCCCATTGAAATTATTAACACACACTTATACATCCATTCACACTTATGCATACAAACATGCACATACACACACATCACACTGAAACAATCAAAACATGTTTAAAATGTTTATATTTGCTGGGCGATGGTGGCACACGCCTTTAATCCCAGCACTTAAGAGGCAGAGGCAGGGAGATTTCTGAGTTCGAGGTCAGACTGGTCTACAGAGTCAGTTCCAGGACAGCCAGGACTATACAGAGAAACCCTGTCTCAAAAAAACCAAAAAAAAAAAAAAAATGTTTACATTTCTCATTTCTATCTGCATCAAGTATGAGAATCATCATTTCATCCAATAAGATTTCCATCCTTTCTGAGCTAAACCTTGAGGATGGCTTTGTTGCTAGAAACACAGGCATGAAGCACACTGCATGGCTACGCATATGTTACTTGTCCATTATCCCCTACCCCATTTGTCCTGGGTTCTCCTCAGCACTTCACTACAATTCTAATCAGAGTTGGGTTTCTTAGGTGGAAATGTGCCACTTCTCAAAACTTTGACCACCTTGGCTCAGGTTCTACCTCTTTCGCTTTCAAGAAGTATGGCTTGTCTTTCTCCAACAGGTTTGGTCTTGATGTTCTGGTTTGGGACTTTTTGCCTAAGTTTGTAGCTAAAGATATGGATGACTGGGGCAGATTAGAAGAGTTATAGCACTAATCACACTCCTAAAATATTTTAAAAGTTTCCAGTCAGCTCATCAGCACAAGTCATATATTTTCTCCTTCCCCTCCGCCTCTTCCACTTCCTCTTATGAGGTTATAATTATTATGGATGAGATATAATGGTTTATAAACAATGCTCAAATTCCTTGATCCCAGAAACTAATTTTTCTAAGATAAGCATTGAAATCAAACTGATCTTTAATGACTCCATTAAAGAAGGAAATCTATCTTTTATAATTTCTTAAAACTACTTACTTCCCAACATCATTAACTCTCCCACAAATGAAACATAAACTAAATTATGTTTAGAGTATTATTCGGCAGTACCATTGCTAAAATGTAATGCATTAGAAATAACAAACTGAAAATCCAAGGGAAATGCTTTGCAGTATTTCAGATATTTATAGAGACAATTTCATTAATGCTATTGACCAGTTGATTATCAGAGGTATATTCTTCCTTTGATCTAATAATTGGTCAGATTTTTCTGGCTTCATTCCTAACTTCAATTAACGTGAACAGAAAGAATAAATCTATTAATTCTAATTAATTTCTACAAACAAACATATTTAAATCTACTTAATTTCTACAACAACTTCATAAATATTGGCACAACACATAAAGAGTATATATGCTATAAAGAATTTTTAGTTAATTAAAATTTAATAAGATGCAAGGAAGGATTTTAGGCAATGTGAAGATTTCCTCGTTATTATATACTTTTTAATTCCTTTTTGTAATAGAACATCATCAAATTGTTGCTTATAATATCCATCAGAAATCAACTACTTGAGTTCTATTAAAAAGATGATGCTGAGAGAAACTGGATCTTTGGTCCATCTAGTCTCCAGTGACAGGATCTGCTCTAGAGATCAGCAACCCACTATTCCTCTCTCTGTTGCACTGCAGACCCGCTTGAGGGGCATCCTCAAACCTCTGGAGCCAGAGCCAGAGGAAGACGTTATTGCTGAAGACTACAATGATGATCCTGTTAACTATGAGCCACCCAGATAGAGGGCCTGCAACTGAACTGGTACAAGGTGTTTGACCTTCCTTCACTACTGAACTGTGGAGACAGCCCTCAAGTTCCGGCTCTCATCACATGACCATAACTTTGTTGTTATCAAATCTCCCAAGAAACTCAGGAATGATAATGCAGATGCTGAGGACAAGTCGGACCGGAATCATGAGAAACTGAACAGAAATCATGAGAAGTCAGATCTTAGTCACAAGAAGCCAGACAGGCAGCCATGATAAGGCAGAATGAAACCACAGCAAGTGATGGAGAATAAGAGTAGAACTTTGACAAAGTGGAGAGAGAGCGAGAGAGAGAGAGGATGAGAGCAGGATCTGGTTTTAATGAAGGCAGACTCGGGAAGAGGTTAAAGACCAGAGCCACCATCACAGAGAGGAACTATTTCCTTACCCCAAGAGCAAGAAAGTGGTGAGCAATAAAGAAGAGAGATGAAGAATTAGAATCCACGGATGCTGTCTCATACTCAGATGCACCCCGGGGCATAAGGTCAACTTGACTGTGCAAGAGGAATGAGGCCAAGACAGAACTGACAAGACAGCAACTGGGCCCCTCTTCCAGCAGTGTCCATACCCTTCCACAGGTGCTATCTCTGCACCAATGCAGAAGCCTCCAGAACCAATCAGCAGGACTGAACCTTTGGTCCCTGTACCTTTGGCAGTTTGCATTTCTGTGTTTCATCCTTGTGGCTCTGGGGATAGGACTCACAGTTTTGCACATGCCGAATAATTATTCTACCAGTGAGCTATACGCCCCTTTGTTGTTCTTAATAAAATTTTGTTTTGTGTACATCATAAAAATATATATGACGCTGGAGCTACTAGCCAGAGATTTTCCACTCAGAGGCCTCTTTGTCCTATCCATGGATGAGCATCCCATTAGCTCTTTATACTATAGACATCTTTAAACACGGGATGAACAACAGTAGCTTCTGTTGGAAATAGTTTAAATTTAGTTGTTTTAAAAGGCATAATCCTTTACAGTATGTCCAAGCTGGAAACCTAATATTCCAAGATATCCAAAATATGAGCAGGTGAAATCATCCAACTGGCAACTGACCAAGGGCCCACCACTCAGTAAGGTATGGCCACTGCTGTGAAGGTATGCTCATTTTAAATGCACGCTAAAGAGATATATGGGATAATTGCCTTTTAAATGACATAATTTTACATTCTTTTGAGATCTATCTCTCTGTCTCTCTCTCTCTCTCTCTCTCATTCTCTGTCTCTATCTCTGTCTCTCTCTCATCTGTCTACTTGTCTGTTTTGTAATTAGGATATGACTTGTTCCTCCAACACTCTTGTAAACTTGGTAGCCAGTGTGAGGAAACGAGGCTACCTCCTAGACCTTTAAACCGTGGGCCTAGAAGGAGTTCATTAGGTCATTTGGAACTTGGCTCTCTAAGAGAATTGTAGCTGTTCTGGGATCCCAAGTTCTTGTGAGAGTGAGCTGTTATAAAAAGTAATCCCAAACTCTGCATTGCTTTTCGGCTTTGTGCCTTTCCCTAGGTTCTCCTGCACATATTCCCACTGTGAGGCTATGTATCGTGAGCTCCACTGTAGTGTTAGAACCAATACAACTGCCGGATGTGACCCTTTCAGCCTCTAACATTATGGACCAAACAAGTCTTTCCCTTAAAATGATGCCAAGCATCAGATATTTTCTAATAATGACAAGAGCCCCAAATGTATGCAGTTAAGAAATAACATAGCTAAATTATCTCATATGTTTTTTTTTTTAAGAATACATACACATGAGTCTGAGAAGAGAATTCAGGAATCAGAAGCCCCGAATGCTCTTTCAGAGAACCCAGAATCTACATGGCAGCCCATATCTCTCTGTAATCCCAGTTTCAGGTGATCTGGTCTCCTCTTCTGACCTGCATGGGCACTCCATGCACATGGTACACAAAAATACATTCAGGCAAGTCATCCATACACAAGAAAGGAAAAGAAAACACAGACACTACTCATGTGATTTAAGACATTAGCTTTCCTTTGTACTGTTACACCTGTAAAAAAAAAAATAACTTAAAGATGTGCTTTATATCACCCAACTAAGCAATGATAAAATTACTCAGCTTTTCTATCTATGCCATTTCACTTAGAATATCATTTACAGATTCATTTATTAAGGGGTATTTTTCATGTTACTATTTGAAGTGGCCACTCAGCAAAGCAGACACCAAGTGTCCATACTTAGAAACAGACATGTATATTAAGATACATTCTCTGAGTTCACAAGAATACTTTCAGAATGGTTTTATTAAAAATAAGTAATGAACCTTCACAGGACCAAGGGCCTCTCCAACCATTGATGACCGACTAGGTCATCCTCTGCTATATATATGCTGCTGGGGCCATGGGTCCCCAAATGTGTACTCTTTGGTTGGTAGTTTAGTCCCTGGGAGCTCTGAGGGTACTAGTTAGTTCATATTGTTGTTCCTCCTATGGGGCTGCAAACCCCCTGAGCTCCTTGGGTCCTTTCTCTAGCTCCTCCATTGAAGACCCTGTGCTCAGTCTAGTGGTTGGCTATGAGCCTCCACCCCTGCATTTGTCAGGCTCTAGCAGAGCCTCTCAGGAGACAGCTATATCAGACTCCAGTCAGCCAGCACTTGCTGGCATCCACAATAGTGTCTGGGTTTGGTGACTGAATATGGGAAGGATTCCCAGGTGGAGCAGTCTCTGGATTGTCCTACCTTCAGTCTCTGCCAGGGCCAGGAAGCAGGAGATGGTGGGTTGGTGAGCAGAGGGAGGGGAGAGGGACAGTTTTTTTTTTTTTTAATTTTCTTTTTTTTTCCTGTTTTTTTTTTCTTTTTTTCTGAGGGGAACTGGGAAAGGAGATATCATTTGACATGTAAATAAAGAAAGTATCTAATAAAAAATAAAAAATGAAGCTGTTAAATTGGTACTATCATTACTTTCTCCATGATAGTAGGGTCTATAGATTTCTTTTTATTCAGCATTACATTAAAGATTGATCTTAGTACCTACAAAGAACTCAATAAATATTTGTTGCATGGATAATAACTAAATCAATAAAAGTACATTAGCGTGTGTTGATTGGTTTATATATCACAGCATTAAGCATATTGAGATCATGTGACTTTTCTCCCTTCACCTCATTCACTGGACCATAAGGTGACTCTTGAGAGCCAAATTCCATTTATCTCTGTAAACTCAATTCTTTGTTAGTGGGAACTACACCATAACTGCTTGTTGAATCCATCATCATTTTCAAGACCAGGACATACAAGTAATGCAAGCATGTTGAGTGTGGTGATCGCAGACTCCAAACACTTCTGTTGTTTTGTTTATTTTGCATCTCTCGTTAGCATAGAACTCTCCGGGTTGACTAAGTTAGCTGGCAGCTTACCAGGAATTTACCTCTTTGCCTTCTCCAGGGCTGAGATTATGAAGAATTCCACTGTGCCCACTTCGTTTCTCTTTAATCTGGAGATTAAACTCAGGTTCTCTGCAGGTTTGCAGGGTGAGCACTTTACCCACTGAGTCATCTTCCCAGCCTCTGTCTTCGTTTTATATGAGACTCACATTGCATGAGCGTGTATTAAAGTGCATCATTACATTAATATTTCAATGTGTGGAATATCAGTCAATGCATCTGGTGGTTTATTCTATGATTCTTTTGCCAAACAAGAGGCTGAGATGAAATTTTTACTTGCCTAAACAATGATCATTCAGATTGTAATGGAGTAAAAGCCTTTTATTATTGGTTATTTTATTTATTTACATTTCAAATGTTATCCCTCTTCCCGGTTTTCCCTCTGAAAACCCCATCCCACCCCCTCCCCCCTGCTTCTATGAGGGTGCAACCCCACCTACCCACCCACTCCTGCCTCACTGCCCTACCATTCCCCTACTATACCCCTACCATCCCATGTCATTGTCATTGTATAGCATTAATGTTTTGATTATCCATAACCACAGAAAAGTATAGGCTCTTTGAGAAGAGGGGTTGCTATTGAATTCATCTGTGAATCTCCGTATTTTACATGTATCTCACATACAAGTATTAATGAAGTAGCATTGAATGGAAGAAAAACTCTCTTGGATAGCTGAATTGATCTCTAGTTAAGCACTGAGAAAACCCAATGCTTCTTCTTCTTCTGTAGTACAAATAGCATCTTGGGTCAAGACCAAAGCCAATGTGTGCATTTGTAATTTTCTATAAACCTTTAGATTCTTTATGTCAGTATCAAATGAAAGTCCTTTTTCACACATTCTTTGAAATATCAACCCTATTTAGGGGACTTTCAATTTATAATAATGAAGTTTTAGACTCAGCTATAATTATTTTTTGGTAGCAACATTATAATTCTTAGTACCTAAATAAAAGTCCCTGAATTCACTCCCATTACAGCATGACTAGAGGAGATAAGCTGAGGTGACTACATAATGAAATATAATTTTCTTGTGTATTATAAATGAAAATATTTTAGCATATTATGCTACTTTAAATGAGAATGGCCCTCATATACTTATATGTTGGAATGCCTGATTGCCAGTGAGTGGAACTATTTGGAAAGGCCCAGAAGATGAACAGCAGATCCTCCTGCTTGCTCTCCTTGGTCTTATAGGTTGCATCCTAGAGAGCATAGCAGCCATCCTTATCTGTCGGAATCTTGACAAAAGTGGTTTCGGGGTCGTCCACAGTCTGTCCCACATCTCCTACGAGGATCTTCTTGCCTTCCTCCAGGATGACCTTCTTATCCTCACTCAGGCAGAAGGCAAGAAGGCACTGCCTTCTTGTGTTTCTTTATTTCTGGACTTGAGAACTTTCCTGTCATTGAACACCTTGATGACACCATCAAAGACACCAAAGGCCGTGTTTCCATTAGTGAAAGGGAGAAACAGAGAGCTACAGAAGAACTGAACCACTGCACTGCTGCCAGAATCCAGCTACAGATACATTATATCTTAAGCCCATATGGCAATTTATAACAGCCTGTAACTCCAGTTCCAAGGACTCCAATGCCTTTTCCCAGGCTCTGAAGACACCAGGTAAACACACAGTACCCCTACACTTGAGCAAGCAAGACACTCACACACATAAAATATAATAAACAAATCTTTAAAAGCACTTTATAATACTATATTTGAAAGGCAATAAGTAAGTTGAAAATAGACTGTGCTCATAAGTGATAGTCATATGTTGTGGGAATTATTTAAAATAAAAAATGGATCCACCACACAAACTCCCTTTCCCACAGTGTCACTTTCTTGAGCCGGTACCTTCTGACATGACCATGTCCCAAAGGACTCTTGTTATTTTCTCCCAGCTATTTGCAACACCTCCCTTACATGCAACACCTTACACACCCCACAATCATTCATCTAGCTAGTACCTAGTACCTGGTAGGTAAGGCATGACTCTTAAAGCTTTAATATCCAATCAGGTTTATATAATAATAAGATCACAATTTATAAGATACCAATACAATAATTTCAGAAACAAATAATAAAGGCATTATTTTGACCCAATTAATTTAACATTGTAAAAACCTTAGCCTGGTTATAACCACGGGGGTCTGACTCGTCCTTGTCTGACTCCATGATGAAGATCCTCTTCTTTCTCCTCTCTGACCTTTCTCCTCCGGCAACTCTAGCTCCACCTCTCTATTCCTGTCCAATCACAGGCCTGTAACTGCACTAATGTGATTGGACAGAGAAAATGCTGCAACAGTCCTATATCTTCTGTTGTATAGATACTAGATCCTTATTACTGTATGTATACCTTTTTTTTT
>JADRCC010553781.1:0-16125 GCA_019843855.1 Hylomyscus alleni
TACATAATGGATTTATTTTCACACTTTTAAAAACCCTCCAAACTGACTTCCATAGAGACCACCAACATTACATTCCCACAAACACACCCACACTCTCAACAACATATGTTGTCATTTGCTTCTTTATTGAATACCATATTGACTGGAGTGAAATGGAATTTCAAAGCAGTTTTAAATTTGCACTTCTCTGGTTCCAGTGAAGTTGAACATTTTCACTATCCCTTTGCATCTTTTTGTGAACTCTGCTTATTTCATTAGCTATGTTACTGAGTTGTCCTCTTGCTGATTAGCTGTTTTTTATATATTCAGATATTAATTTTCTCTCAAATTTACAGTTATAAATATATTTTCCCATTCTATAAACTGTCTCTCCACTGGATTAACAAGTTCCTTTGCTGGATAGAAGATTTCTAACTCATGAGGTCCCATTTACTGGCTACTGCCCTTAATTCCAGATCAACTGGAGTCTTTTGCACAAAGTTCTGCTTTATACCTATAACTTAACATACTTTCCTTTTCCCTAATAATTTCAGTGTTTTAGAGTTTACATTAAGAGAGTCATTTGGAGTTCATTTTTGGACAGACACAAAACTAGGGATTTTATTTTTATTCTTCCAGTGCATATCCAGTGTCCTGAGCGCCACAGCTGAGGAGGCTCTGGCATGTCTGTAAACTTCAGGCAACTACAGATGTGTGTGTTTACATTTGAACATTCCATTGAGTTCATCTGATCTGTGTGTTTTCTGACAGTACCACTGTTCTTGTTGCATGGCTCTGCAGTATGACTTTAAGTCCCCCATCACTATCATTTTGCTACAATGGCTTGGGTTACTGGGGGAGGGGTGGTCTTCCATGCTTCCATATGATTTTGAGATTTGTTTTCTGTGTAAAATGAGGTTTGCACTGAATCTTTAGATTACTTCTGTTAAGATATCTGTGTTCATCAAATTGTTCTTTTCCAATCCAGGAGTATGGAAGGTCTTTCTATTTTTAGCATGTTCTTCAACTTTTTAAAGAGTTTGTTGCTGTTACTGCTGCTGCTGCTGCTGTTGTTTTGGGTTTGGGTTTGGTTTAAGATAATCTAACATTAAACGCCACCTGCCACTGTCTCTAGAGTGCTTGGATTAAAGACATGTGCCACCAAGTCTAGCTAGATGTGATAAGTTTTAATTGCATATGTCTTTCACTTCATGAAGCAGATATACTCCAAAGTATTCTACTTGTCTGGCATAACCACAGCTAATGGAACATGCCCATGGGCTCTTAGCATGTTTGTTATTTGTATACTGTAGACCATTGATTTTTCTTTGTGTCCTTCCATTTCGCTGACATTGTTCATCAGATCTAAGAATTTTCTGGTGGAATCTTTTGCTCTCTTATGTAGAAACTAATCTCTCCCAAATAAGGACACTTTGACTTCTTCCTTTCATACTTGTCTTATTTTTATTTCCTTCTCTTCTGTCCTTACTCTTGCTAAGAGTTTGAGTACTGTGTTACATAAAGAACAAAAATAAACTCCACCCTTTTCTTGTTCAATTTTCTTTTGATTTCAGCTTGGGTATGGAGAACTGATCAGTAAATCCTTTGCATACTCAGTATTGATTTTGGAGTAGAAGAAAGGAAGGATTCCATTTCAGTGTGTGTTAAAAGAGAAAGTATGGCTATTGTCCAAACAGCTCGATCTGTTTGGCCTCATGTGCAAGCCGTGCTACCCGAGCTAAGCTTGAGTATGTGAGGACTGCTCGAGTGCACACCCCCATTTCTCTAGTCCAAAACCAACACTGAGTGTGTGAAGACTAAAAAATTGAACAAGAAAACACTAACATGTGGCTGAATAAGATGACAAGCAGCACAATCCAGCATTTGGAACGTGAATCCAGTAGAGATAGAAATGCTGTTGAGAACTCAACCAGAAATAAAGATGGTATTGAAAACGTCATTAACCCAGCTAAAACCTCAGGAGGAAAGTCTTGAAGTGTATCAAACAGAAGAAACAACTTCAAGACTTGGAAATAGAGGAATTTGACCAATAAGCAAAAAAATATGAAAAATTTAAGCTAAGGAAAGGAAAAGGTAGAAATTGTGAGACATCAAAATTTGAAGAGCCCAACTCTTTAAATTACAGGGAAGGCAAAATGAAGGAGAATCTCAGGCTTATTAGTGAAATCCACAACCAGTCAAAACACAGAGAACAAGCACTCTTGGTGCCAGCCCCAAGTGATACATCTACAACACATTTCCTACACCTAAGGCTCAGGGAACATCCTAGAACAAGGGACAGAATGATTGTAAGATTATGTTTCCTATATATGACAGGAAAACTGAACCCATAAAATCTCAACAAAGTGGTTGCCTAAATCAGTCCTAAACGATGATAATACCAGTGGGCATGCCACTGTGGATGGCAGAACTCCACAAGGCCCTACTCTGCCTAGATGAAGAGCTACAGGCAGGAAATAATTTCTAAGAGGAGAAGAACCACTCTTCCCTTCAGATGAGCCTTTTAATTTGTTATTTAGTATCAAGTGGTCAGCCCTAAAAAATATAACATATGATCCACACTAAAAGGAATCAGCAGATTGCATTTATATATTTATATTACTATATGTAACAATAAAGGAAAATAATTTGTGAGGTAGTTGGAGGAAGAGTTAGAAAAAGAGGAATGCAGGAAATTATTTAAAAGCATACTCAAATATGAAGTTCTCAAAAAATATAAATAAATATTTTTAAAAAGAAAATTCTAAAGTCCTCTTGGTGAAATGTCCCTCAACAAAAGCATGAAGTAGCTGCTGCCATGTCTCCTGAAGGGTCTAGTTTGAAGGGTATCTGTGCTCGCTAGCTGCCATGTCTCCTGAAGGGTCTAGTTTGAAGTGTATCTGTGCTTGCTAGCTGCACTGACTGGACTGCAATAACCTTTTCATCCTCTGGCAGCCTCAGCCTTTGATAGTAAGTCAACAGAAAGATGGACCCTGTGTTCTCAACCAACCTACTAGTTTGTGCCTTTCAATTAGGGAACCAAAATTCTAATATTCAGAATTATTAAAAGGTATATATTATTGCCTGTCATACTGTTGGTTTTATAAGATTTTGTGCATTGCCTTTTCTCATTACCTACTCATTCTAGCATGCCTTAGGAGTCCTCCAGCATCTGAGTGTGTTTATCTTTTCAGTTTAAAGGAGTGCTTCATGTATTTTAGATATTTGAAGATACAGCTTAGAATTCATGAATTCATAGTCTGTTATTATCAGCAAAAATTAGTTCTTCTTCAAGAATAACAGACGGAGATTTTTTGGAGGGTGGGGTAGTCTCAGTCATGAGCTTCTTTAAGGATCTGGAATACATCAGTCCAAGACCTTGTGCATTTAAGAGTTTCTGCTGCCAAATCTGCTGTTACTGCTGGGCCTGTCATTTCTTGATGGCGTTACCTGAAATTCTCCTTTGCACTGTCTTCATTCTGTCTATTTACAGTTTTAACTGCAATACAATGTGCAGAGTTGTTTTCAGGCCTTGTCTGTCTGTTGTTTTTAAAAAGCCCCTTGCATCTATATTTGAAAAATATTCTGCAATGATTTATGCTTTGTCTCTCTTTAGCATTAAATATTTCTTCTTCTATATCCATAACTCCTAGATTTGTTCTTCCCATAAGAGAGAGTAAAAGGACAATATAAAATTGCAATCCAAAAATAATTGGAAGGATAGTAAAATACATAGGAAATAAAGGAGAGGAGTTAAAGGGTTAAATGAGGATGAAGATGGGGGATGGGCAAGAGGAAGAGATGTTAGGTGTGACAACCAAAACTAAGGACATATTAAAGAAAGCCTATAAAGAATAAGGCAGTTTCAAAATACAACTTTTTAAAAGGGGGTTCACAAGGTTCACCTTGAATGAGTGAACAATAGTGCTCCAGGAGACACGGGTTATTAAATAAAAGCCACAGGGCCAGAAATGGAATATTTCCTACTAGTTATTGGCCAGGGAATCCCCACAAGCCTCCAGAGCAACAATGTTTATGGCCATTGTCCTTGGTTACTCAACATAGCCACACAGAAAGGCTCTACTCTTAAAGACAACATACCACACTGGCTGTAAGACAGAAATCAGGCTCAGATACACTAGGAAACACCTCCCTGTTGGCTAGCTTTCATGATACTGGAATGTGCTATGCAGCCTTCTGAGAGAGAAAAATATCAATAGTCTCCTCAAGTATTGGACATGCATGGTGCAATACTGACCTTCCAGATATGAAGGGCTCACTAATATAATTCTGGCATTGCTGTTACAGGATAACTAAGTGCTTTTTGGTTGGATATGAGGCCCACTCCACAGGAGAGAATTTCATGGCTGATAATATAATCCTGATCAAAAACAGCTTATAGCTATAAAGGTCACAGGCCCAAATAGAGCCTACTATTTCTATTCTGCTAGACAGTCATATGTCAAACTGTCTTCTAAATATTTATATTCAAAGACTAGAGTTGTTCTTAACCTTGTCTATGGAGCTTCTTTTTGCAGTGAGCTGAAGTTAATGATCAAAGTATTGAGCATAAGAGATTGAGTGTTCAGCCCTAAATGGGACAGCTGCATCCACACATGCACACACACACATGCATACACACACACACACATGTACCAAAGCTCAGGAAACACTTTGAAAAAGGAAGCAGAAAGAACATAAGAGCCAGAGTATGGGAAGAAATACTATGCAATACTGTCTTCTGGACATGCCATGGCTATCACTCTCATGGAGTCCCAGCAGCTGTTCGTACCCAGGCCCCGCCCTGATATTGGCAATAGGTAGTTGCTGGGGGATGGAGAATCGCCTGTGTTTTTGAGGGTATAACCACTGACGAGTAGGTTTCCCACACTCCTGTGTACTGCCTCATGCACATGTAGAAATGGGCAGTTCAGCTTAGTGAGCTGGCCAAGCAAAAATTAAAAATGAAGGTAGAGGTGGTGCATTGCAGGGTGAGGAAAGTGGATTGCGTATTGTCTTTATTGGATGCACATCTGAAACTCTTTAAAAAGGTTTTAAATTCAGTAAGTTAATATAACAATAAGACTGTCCCAAATCTCAACATCCTGCAGAGTGTACAAATCCTGCCAGCCTATGTTCTTTGAGATGGCCAAAGGAAAATGATAAAAAAAAAAAAAACCAGGAAAAAAAAGAATAATAACAACAAACTAGAACGGAGCAGAATAGAGCTGGCTTAATAAATTGAAATTGGGTATTAAAAGATGAAAGTGAAGAGAGGGCTGGGTAAGGGTATAGAGTTATAATACAATCCAGTTTCCATGCCAATTCCTGCCTCAGGTCTTTAGGAGCTCCACTCTGAGGCTCACTGATGGCTGACACACACCTGGACATCCCTTTGGAGGGCAGGTCACAGGTGCTGGTAATATCTTTAGATGATCCATCATGAATGCTGGCCCTGACCTCAGAAAAGTCCCCTGTGGGTTGCCACACAAAAGCTGGTCCTATCTTCATAGGTCAGGTTGTGAATGTTGGCCATAGGCCAGTGTGCTCCTTCCCAGTGTCCGTCTATGCTGCCCCTTAGTCTCCAGTATTAAGCAGGTTTTCACCTCATTTAATACCGTGTGGTTCCTATTCTAAGTTATTCCTATCATAAAAAGTCATAGATTGACTCTGAGGACAATCATGCTAAGTGAAATAAACATCTTTCAGAAAATTCAACAAAGCATCTAAAATGGCAAGGTTCACAAAAGCACAAAGTAGATGGTGCTCACCAGAGATAGTATAACACTCAGTTGTGCAAGCTGAGTAAGTTCCAGAGGTCTACTAAACATTTTGCTCAGGGCTCACAATATCTGGAATCGCATACAGTGGATAGATGTCATGTACTTATTCCTACACAACAAAGACACCAGGGAAAAGTGCAGGTGTGCCCTTCCTCTTGTCTATATGCATCTTCCTTAGTGCAGCTAGAACAACTACAATGGCAGTCAAAGAAGTCACCAATTCTGAATGATGTTCCTAGCCTTAAGTTACTTCCTAGGGCATAAATGAAGCATGTAGAAACAACTTACTTAAATGCCCTTTATCATTATTAATTTCTTTTACACCAAGAGCAGGAAGCACGGGCACAAAGTTCATCAACCAGACTAGTTACTTTTGTATTCTTAACACTAAGTTCACATATATCACACTAACTCTCTGGCAGTTGTTTAAACCAGATCTTGTGCATTAACTTCTTGTGAGTTCTTCCATTCCCTAAATCTTAAAACTTGAAGCTATATAACATGATTCTTCTCCCTCCTTATTCCCTAGCTGATCAATAATCTAGTCAAAGTTTTCCCCTTGATTTAATTCAATCAATAATCCAAAAAATGCTTTTTGAATTTTTCAGTTTACAATGCAAACCATTAAATGGTCCAAGATGGCCATCAGGAGTCATAAAAACATAAATGAAGTCAAAATTTTACCTATCTCTTACAGAACAAAAATAGCTATAAAAAGCCATAATGGGTAAGGTTATCAAACTAACCTTTTTCACTATGGAGGGGTCTGTAGAAGTATTATTTCTGAGATCCTTGTCCTTAAACCTTATTCCCAGGTTTATTTGCACTAGTGAATTCTATAATGCCACCCTTGCCTGAGGAGTTACACCCTCCTGCTACTTGCAGTAGAATATCTAGGATAGTTAAACTAGAAACATTTGGCCTTAAAGCAGTGGTCTTTCTCCTAGATGCCTCTGTCCTATGCTTGAATGCTAACTCTCCATTAGTTTTGAATTTCAAAATTCAC
Organism: Hylomyscus alleni; assembly: GCA_019843855.1. Lineage (NCBI taxonomy): Eukaryota > Metazoa > Chordata > Mammalia > Rodentia > Muridae > Hylomyscus > Hylomyscus alleni. The sequence goes on from JADRCC010553781.1 coordinate 6,769, forward strand.
AAGCTTGATTTTCTTTGTATAGAAGAATAACAAAAAATAAGTAAAGCTACATGAATCCCTGTGTCTGTTTTATAATATATGATTGTTAGAATTTATTGTTACTTAGTCTAGGCAAGCAGGGTTAGACTAAAGGTATGTTTGATTATTCAGTACTAATCAAAATAAGATATAATCATGGATAAATCAAAATGGGATAAACATCAAATTGTATAATACTTGGATAATTAGGTTTAAAATAAAGAAAACAATTCACATTTTAAATAAAATATGCACTATCACAAGCAGTTAAAGAAGTCAACATATTATATAAGAACCTAGAAGTTGATTTTTGCAAATACATCTATATAAAAAGGGCCGAAATTAGTATTCTCCTTGAAACGTTCATATTAAACATCCTAACATTATACTTTTCAAGATTTAAAACGTCTGGCATATGTAAAATCTATTAGAATGCACATAATTTATCTGAATCAACATGAAAATATACCTAATAAATAATGCTATTCATCTGGATCTTTTAGTTCTCCCTTAATATACAAATGTGTTTCTTTTCTCCAAAATACAGCAGCTGGGAATGAAAGGAAGATTTCAAGTGATCATTTTCACATCATATTCCATCATCTTTTCACTAGTTTCTCTGAGCTTTTCTTTGAGTGATCCCCTTTCTTTAAAAGGAGGTTTCTTTTGAGATCAATCCATATTTCCATAATCCACACTGCAGTTTCCTCCTCTTCTCCCCAGGGAGGACTAACCCCCACATCCCCAACCATGGCTTACAACTGTCATTAAGCCCTGAAACAATAACAAGACAACAAAAGAGCTGGTGGGCATGAGGCTGGCTAGTACCATATGTTGACCAAGTTCAGTATTTTGAGCTGAACATTTTTGATAGTAAACTATCTTCACATCACTTGCTCTCTCAAGCTGCATTTCAGGCAGAAACGCTAAATACCAACAAGCAACCTTACTCTTTTCAAAAGCTTATCTACAAGGATGCGCTGAGAAAGGAGCAAACAATCATCAAACACAGATGGGTGAAATCAGTTAGTGGGGACTCAACTCTTCCCCAACTCAACCTAAACCTAAAGAGTTTCTTAAGACTCATTTTTAAAGCATACAGATGTGAGCAAGCTTGATCACACAGTAGCATAGTCCATACGAACCAAGGAGGTGACATCAATCTCAAGAGTCACTATTCCCATCAAGAAACATCTAGGTATCTAACTATGTTTCCACCTCTTCATAGTCAACCATCTTCACCTTTTTTTTTTTTTTTTTTTTTAAGTAAAAACGTAGATGTAGAGTTCTGAACTAACTGAACAAAGCCTCCACCAGGACTATACACTGCTCATCTGTTTGGGAGGATCACATCACCCTGCAAAAGTCATCTGCCCACTCTGCATTGCTCACACTCAGAACTAAAGCACAACTTCACCTTTGCTGACAAAAATGTTTCTGTAAGAAACTTGTATTTATTTACACCTGCATCACATATGACTTTATTTCCAATAGGCTGTAGGGCACAGTGAAGCCTTCCTATCTGGACTAAATAATTTGTAGAGTTAGGATATAATAATTTCACTGACATAAAAATAAATATAAAGATCCTACCCCCTAGAGGCTCTAAAGTGAAACCCTGCAGCACAGCAGCTATGTCGTTTTTTACAGGCTTCAAATACATCATCTCAAATGCTTCTTAAATACTTTTCACTGCAAATTTGTGAAAGCACAATTTGTGCCAGCAAACACATAATCCATAAAACCAAATATAGAAAATATCTTTCCAAATTAGCTTTCTATAGTTGTCAATGAAAATTTTAATTTCAACAATTCAAAATAAAACACGTATACAGTAAAATAAGAGTGTGGCCATGTTTTATATTAAATTATCTAACATTTTACTGGCAGAGGAAATAAATCTCCTTGTAAGAGTTGACAATCTGGTTCTCTTCTTGAGACACAGCAACATAGCAAGAACAAAACACTGTATATTCCTGCCAAATGCATACTGAGAAGACAAAATTGACATTTTAAGGTTACTAAAATAGTTATCATATCAAAAATTGATTTTAAAATGTCAAAGTTTTAAAAATTAATTTAATAGTCCATAACTGTTTCTGATTATTTTTCTAATGCTAGCATCAACAAATTATTTCTGAATAATTTAAATCTTCATAAATAAAAATCTTCACACTAAATAAAATTACAAACTTCCCAGATATCAATGCTGCTCAGCTTTAAATCATGAAAACCTTTGCATTATCCAAACCCCTTTTAAACCAAACAGGGAGAGAAGAATGAATGAATAAATACAACTATCAATAGTCACATGTTTGAGAAGCATTCCTTCTTAACTGCACTGTACGACAGCTACACTTGGTTGAACGTAAAGATTGTGAAGTGCCAGACTGTCAGGCCGCTAGCTAGTAGCCTCCATATCAGAAAGCCCCAAAGAGTACAGCCGAAACGCACACATGAAAAAGTGTTTCTTTTCCTATGACACACTTAACATAATTTAAACTTTCCAGATACTTCCTACAGGATTTGCTAATGACCATCATGTTACTAACTAATTGACATGATGACAGTGACTCTGGTGTGTGCCTTTTTTCAACATTTCTAAGAGCAACAGAAATGAAAGGTAGGAGGAACCTAGTAGGAATTTGTCATGAGTCAAGTGATGAGCATTCTAACCTTCAAGCTGCAAACGCCTCATCAAGCTACATCGTTTATTCACACTTTAATGACACTCCACCACATTTACCAAAGCCCCTACACCTTTCTACACTGAAGCTTACACAGAACTCCTGGACCAGCCTTCCTACATTAGGTACTGATTTTTCACTGTGGTCAAGATAACCTATCACGAGCTTACTCGATTTTCTTTAATCTGTCACTCACTCGGCAACCCATTTATTCACACTTGATTATGTGCCAGCCATGCTAGCATGTGAAAACCAGAGAAAAAAATGAGAGACAGTGAGGTGGGAAACAGGTAAGACTTTGATGTATATAAAGGGGCTACATGATCATACACAGGTTGCTGTAGAAGCTCCAGGAAGTCTTAGAAGAATTAACTTCCAAGCTGGGGTTTAAGATTAAGGAGAAATCTCAGCAATGTGGTAGCCCAAAGAAGACCTGGTCCAGGATAATGAAGTACGCATGCCAATGTGGCTGACTGAGCTCTCCTAAAGCCCCACCACTAGATTAAGAGCTATAGGCAATTAATGACCTTTGACCCCAGGGATGACCTTTGCTATGTTATCCAATCCCAAGTGGCCAGCCCTAAAGCATACCTTTGAGCAACACTAGCTAGACTCAGTAAGTTTATATGTATGTGTATGTTAACAGTAGCAATTAAAGACAACAGAAGTAACACAGGGACATAGAAGGAGTCTTAGGAGGAACAGCGGGACTAGTGGATGGGGGAGCAGGCAATGACAACAGGGGATTGAAGATGATCAAAGTGTATTTATGTAGGTTTGAAATGCCATAATGAAACCTAGCGTTCTACACAATGAAGAAATGCTAATGAAAACTTTTAAAGACCATAAAGATGCTCTGTGTAGTGGTGCACAGCTTTAGACCCAGCACCCTGGAGACGGCCAAGCAGGATCTGTATGAATTCAAGGCCAGCCTGGTCTACAAAGTTAATACCCATTTGGTCACTTCTAAAAACGCTTCTGTATATTCCCCACATGTTTTCTGTCTCAAAGTTGATCAAGAAAAAATAATTGCAGCTAGTCATATACAGTACCATTACTTCATACTAATAATGTGATATTTCAACTTAAAATGTTTTTAAATTTTGTTTCCAACCTGGTCTCCAAAGTCCTCTGGGAATTTCCACAATACCACAGGATCTGTAAACAATTGACATACATTATTAAGAAAAACTGGAAGATGTTTAAGACAACAATTTTGCTAATATTCTTATAATGATCAATTCTGATGTTTTAATACAATTGTAATTCATGTCTATTTTTTATAAAATTAAATATTTTGACATTTGGGTTTAAATAATCTTAGAGTCAAATAAAATCTATAACTCAATTAAATTACTAAAAACCATTCCTTTTAGTAAGCTACTTACTTGCATAACTCAGATTTTAAGGTTCTGAACAATACATTTTCAATATAACTACTTATAAAAACAATAGATTGGATTGAAAAAAATAAACTAGTAAAATAATAATAATAATAATAATAATAATTAATAATAATAATAAAAACACATCCTCAAAGACTAAACCAAAGCAAATTGCCTGAAAATTCCATTTTACATTCCAATTAAGAATTCTGAACAGCTCTATAACACTTTTAAACTCTCATATTTAATCTCTAAAGTAAATTTAAGTTATACATAAGCCACTAGGCAGATTTAAGACAGTTTTGTTTAAATAAATTTTATTTTGCAATATATTTTAAGAAATAAAATATAATTTATATGTATATTAATTTCAAGATAAAGTATAACAAATCAACAGCTTTATAAATATGTAAGTTTTTATTTTCAAATTTCTGAAGTCTCCATTTTAAATGTGTCATAGGATAGTATTGTTGGCTTTAGTTGGTACTAATAAATATTTTGACCATATTCTTAATTCTGACCAAAAAATAAAGCTGACTATTTCTAATGAGATTTTTAAAAGGTCACTGACATGGATTAATAGCATTTCTGGAAAAGATTGCTAATAAAATGAATATGCCAAGTACTGACAGTCTGACAAAAATCTAAATTCCACTCCAAGTCCAGAACTCGGAGGCCCAAAAACTGCCTCTACTCTATGACACCACAACTCGAATTCACAACTTCCACCAGTTTACAGCATATTTTTAAAAATAAAGATCAGAGTGCAGAATATCTTAACTGTTAATTCTAAAATCCATTAAACAGCTAGCAACATTTTAAGCATTCACTGGCTAATAGAATACTTCCACATGTAAGTTCAATGGGGTTGTTTTTCTAAGATTTTAACTTTCAAACAAACAAACCATACTTTCCATAAAAATTTTACATTAATAACTAAGTAATTGAATTTTTCCACATAAAGCAATGTAATAAATAAGCCATGCAAAACATCTTGTATAAAACAATATTGTAGAAATTTATGAAAAATTTACAAAAATAAACATCAATCATTCATCCTCATCCACATAAAACAAATGTTTACATTTCTGATGTTCATGTGAAAACGCTCAGGCAGACCTATCTCGAAGATCCTGTAGATGATTATGTTCCCAAATGTATAGGTTTATGTAGCACTTTTGATTGTCATAAAACAAAAATACGCAGGAGAATTTTCATGAAAGTATGACAGTCAATCAATGGTAATAAAAACAGATCATCACACAAAAGCAGCCTCGCCGGGAAGCACAGGGCGGGCTTGGTGCAGACACAGCATCCCTCAGCCACGGCTACTTTACAGACAGCACTCACTTCACTGTGGCCGCACTTGGCTAAGTGTGCTTTAGCTGCCTCGCTTCTCACACACCCCTTGCTCATCCATTCATTTTTTTATATATATACTATACTTTCACAGAAGTGAAACAAATGACTATATGGAGAGGTTTATTGGATTAAACACCTAGTGGAAAATACCCTATTTATTTTCATTAAAATAATCTCAGCCTTCAGCAGCATGTGAAACAGTATTAGAATCCTGTGCATTCACATTAGAAATGGATTAATTTAGTTATTGCTTATGTGGTTATATTCCAACTACATATTTGTAGCAACTTTTCAAAGTACTGCAAAGAAACAAAAGACCTGGGGAAAATAATCCAATTTTGCTACTTCAAACAAAGCATGAGTTTTCTCTTCCCCGAGGATTACTCCAGATCCTTCACCTGATGTGTCAGGGCCGATTTTATGCAGATCTTATCTTATGGATGAAGGGATGAGAACTGTGGGCGCGGCTGTGGGGTGGCCATGGGGGACGGGTGCTGTTCTTCCCACAGCCACAGTCCAGAGAGACTCCACATCCTACCTAGAAGCTGATGGGAAGAACATGGAACTTCATTCCCACAGAATCACAGCATAAGTACACAAATTTTGTTTAAATCAGTAGTAGTCTTGTAGACAGCCCAAAACTACTGTTTATGTAAAAGCACAGTGTTTCTAAATTATAATTTTTGAAATAGAAAATAAGACAAACTCTGTGATACACTTCATATTTTCTAGCTCTTAATGAAAAAAATTAAAATACCTTAAGATAATAGTGTGGGTTACACGAAACTACCAAAAAAAAACATTAAAAAACATTCTTTAAGAAAAAAAATTCCTAATCTCCATAAATGAATAAAATCTCTCTGATTCTGAGGAATTCAAAGATGAATTAAATTATTAAATTTATAGTCTCTTTATAAATAAAGACTTAGAAAATCATAACTCAGACACTATATACTTCAGGAGAAAATAGAATATAGTGTCTTTGTATTTTGGTTGAGGAATAATTTGTCTTTTCTTACTTTATGTCTATAAATGTTCTGCCTGCATGTGTGTATGTACACTACATATGTGCTTGCTGACCAAGGAGGGCAGAAGGAAGCAATGAATGTCCTGAAACTGGAATCACAGACAGTCAGGATCCACCCAGTAAGTGTTGGGAACCAAACTGGCATCCTCTACAAGAACTTCCAGGGCTCCTAACCACTGAGCCATTTCTCAAGCTCTTTGACTATAGCTTTTTCCATTCTTGATTCATTTATATTGTAGAATGAAGTATATGTACAGGAGAGTGGATTCAAACTTCTTAGTCTCATTATACAGCTAGCTAATTAAGACTGGAGTGTTGTTGGCTGAGAGTAAAGGAGAACTTAACCTCAAATTACTCCCAATAATAAATATCTTTATGGCCCATCTAACTAAGACCTACCTATTTCATTCAAAACTAAACCCATTGCCTTCTGATTCTCCATCGCATTCATGGGCAAAATGTCAAAGACTGTCTAGGTTTTATGCAAAGCATTCTTTTTATTATAGGACAATTCAACTCAACTTGAAGATTCCTTCACTTGATAAATTCAAAATATTCTAACAAACAAATGTCCTTTATAAATAAATAAATAAATAAAAATTATTAAATAAAATTGAGTAACTTTTTGAAAATGTATTTTTTTTTTTTTTTTTTTTACTTTTTCACCTATGGAGATACCATAGTTAGGTTAAAACAGGATACCATTTACAGAGAAGAGAAAACTTAAATGGAAAGCACATATAAGTAGGTTATGGTGGTGCATGCCTTTAATCCCAGCACTTGGGAAGCAGACCTCAGAGGTGGCGCTCATGAGTTCAAGACCAGCCTGGTCTACATAGTGACTTCCAGGACAGACAGACTCTGTCTCAAAAAACAAAAGCTCTCTCCCTCTTTCTCTGTCTCTCTGTCTCTCTGTCTCTCTCTCTCTGTTTGTGTGTGTGTGTGTGTGTGTGTGTGTGTGTGTGTGTGTGTGTGTTATGTACAACACAGCATTTTGGAGGCAGACAGGTGGAGATCTGTAAGTTCTTGGCCAGCCAAGTCTAGGATAGCCAGGACTACAAAGAGAGACCCTGCAGAAAAAAAAGGTAGGGAGAGGACGAGATAGGCAGGGGAGGGAGGGAGGGAGGGGAAGAAGGGAGGGAGGGAAGGGCAAAGGACTAAAGTAACCATGAGGAAACGTAACCTAATCTAGAGAGTCACTGAATGACCATGATGAGTAGAGGCTTTGCTGTCTAGTTTGTGTCAATATGACACAAGCTACAGTCATTTGAGGAGTGGGAACCTCGATTAAGAAAATGCCTCTAAGGATCAGGCTGTAGACAAGCCTAAAGACATTTCACAATTAGTGATTGGTGGGGGAGGGACCAGCCCACTGTGTGTGGTGCTATCCTTGTATTAGTAGTCCTGGGTCCTATTTTTTAAAAAGCAGACTGAGCAACCCAAGGGAAGCAAGTCAGCAGGCAGCACCCCTTCATAGCCTCTGCATCAGCTCCTGCCTCCAGGTTCCTGTCCACAATGTGAAAATGTAAGCCAAATAATCCATTTTCTCCCCACCTTGCTTTTGGTCATGGAATTTCATGGTGTTACATAAGAATATTACCTCTAACTAGGAAAGAGGTCCTGCAAACTGACATTATATTAGCTCCAATGAATCTAATCATAACCAATGGCTAATTTGGACAGTAGAGGATATTCTAGACTGGAGAAACAGTATGTATGATGACTTGAAGAATAAAAGAAAACCAAGTATCATTTGTAAAAGTAAGCAAAATTTACCTTATCAAGAATATAATGAACATAGTAGAGCATGTGTCCTTGTTAAAAACGAGGACATCCTAAGTTTTGCAAGAAAATGGATGGAACTAGAAAATATCATCCTGAGTGAGGTAACCCAGACCCAAAAAGACATGCATGGTATGTATTCACTGATAAGTGGATATTAACCAAAATGTTCAGCAGACCCATGATATAACTCACAGACCATAGGAAGCTAAACAAGAAGGAAGGCCCAAGTGTGTATAACTTAGTGGGAAACTAAGTTGTTTCCCACTTAGAAGGGGAAACAAAATTATCATGGGAGGAAGGGGGAAGAACCTGGATGGGAGAGGGGAAGAGGAGGGAAAAGGGGGAACAGGATTAGGTCTTAGGGGGGAAACAAGAGAGAAGCCCAGAGGGCCAGGAGGAAATATGCAGCAGTGTAGGTTGGGGATCAGGGGGAACCTCTAGAAAATCTCAGAGACCTGGGATGGGAGAGGCTACCATCAATCGTAATGACATCAGCCAAAATGCCCAACAGCAGGGAGATGGAACCTGAACAGACCACCTCCAGTAGATAGACATGGCCTCCAGCTGAGGCAGAGAACCACCCACCCATCTTCAAAATTTTTGACCCAGAATTGTTCCTTTCTAAAGGAAATGCAGGGCCAAAAATGGAGCAGAGACTGAAAGAAAGGCCACCAAGTGACTGACCCATCTTGGGATCTATACCATGCACGTACACCAAACCCTGGACACTATTATTGATGCCGTGTTGTGCTTCCAGACAGTGGACTGACATGGCTGTCCTCTGAGAGGCTCTACTGAGCAGCTGACTGAGACAGATGCAGATACTTACAGCCAACCATTAGATTGAGGTCAGGAACCCCTATGGAAGAGTTAGGAGAAGGACTGGAGGAGCTGAGGGTAATTAAGACCCCATAGGAACAACAGTGTTAACTAACCGGAACCCCTGGGAGCTCCCAGAGACAAAGCCACTAACCAAGGTGGATACAAGGGCACATAGGTGGAAGAGGATTGCCTTATCTGGCTTCAGTGGGAGAGGAAGCACTTAATCCTGTGGAAACTGGATCCCCCAGAGAAAAGGAATGCTGGCTGGGTC
>JADRCC010553795.1:0-10441 GCA_019843855.1 Hylomyscus alleni
GAGTACCCTCATAGTAGCAGGGGACAGGACTGGGATAGGGGGGTTCTGGAGGGAAATTCAGGAAAAGGGATAATCTTTAAAATGTAAATAGATAAAATAGCCAAATAATAAATAAATAAAGTAGAAAGAGAGTTACATTTTTCCAGAACCTCTAACCACGCATGTCATAATCACTCAAAAAAAGAAGTTCTAGTACATTTGGAAGGTAGAAGGTTGATGAAGATATTATTCAGAGAACACCATAGAAATCTAATACAGTGAAGGACAAAGATCCTTGTGGGGCCTCAAACTCTAATCACCATTTTTTTCTGTTCCAGGTTCTGCCTGTCTTTCTGACACCTGGTCCTGAAGACCAGCTACAGTATCAAGTCTTCCTTTATGTGCTTGCTATTACTTAGACAAAATAGAAGGCCTCAGAACACGTGATTCTGAAATATGATGCTTTGACAACTGAGAAAACCGTAGACCCAATTTTCTTCTGCCTCTCAAAAATGCCCTTTAATAATTTTCCAACATTTCTCACCTGCAACTTGATCATGAGATCATTTCAATGGTGTCTTGTTCTATAGTCCATATTGATTACTTTTAATTGTCAAATGGATATACCCTAGCATTATTTGGGAAAAAGGCTTCTTGTCTGGTTGGTTTGGTTTGGTTTGGTTTGGTTTAGTTTTCAAGACAGGGTTTCTCTGTATAGCAGAAGATAAATGATTTATAATAATTATTATTAATGTTATTATTATTGCTAATTGGCATGGAAAGAATCAGTTCACTGTGGGCTAGTACCATTCCCCAGGCTGAGCTCTGAACCTAAGAGGAAAGAAAGCTAGCCAAACATAAGCAGCATGCCAACAAGCAAAGGTCCATAAATCTATTAACTCTTTGCTCCTGACTGTGAATAATTTTAGTTCCTGTCTACCCTCTCTGCAATAATGGATTGTAACCTGGGTTTGTAAGCCAGATAAATGTTTTTCTTCTCTTAAAATACTTTTGGTCAGGGTATTTGCCACAACGGAAACTAAACTGGAGCATCAAGGAATATCTCAAAACTCTGCCCTTACAAAAGATGTCTTAAATATCTCATCACTAAAACTTCTCATCACTAAAACTGACCTCTTTTTACTGTATTTTATTACTTTTATTGTTGTGATTAGTGCATGGGGTGTGTGGGGTGGGGTGTGTGTGTTTGCGTGTGCAAATGTGTTTGAGTATGGCACATATGTGGCACAGAACACACATGGAAGCCAGAGGACAGCCTTTGGAATTGGTTCTCTCCACCATGGGAATTGAACTCGGGTTATCAGGCTTTCCCAACAAACAAGTACCAGTATGACCTTCATTTGCTTATTGGACACTAGCTAGTCAGACCTGATATTCTCTTAAGTCTTGTTGGCCTGACCAAAAGAACTGGTCAACACTCAAACACAGAGAAACTCTATCCTGAAAAAGGAAGATTGAAAGTTATTGCACTAATCTAATTTTCAAAAAAATAATGGGTTTGTTCTCTAAAATATAATAAGAAGATATTCAACAGCCAATTCAGAATAATCCAACAGACTATTGGCCAAATGAATGTGAGTATGTGAGCACCCAAAGAGAGCTCATCACTCTCCACCTCAGGAGTAAACAAGGACTGGTCGCCACAAATGACCTATGTTGGTATCTATACACATCAATCTAGTCACTACCTTCATGAGAGTAGATCATTCTTGGGGATACATGCTGTATTGAACTATTAATGTAAAGCACAACTTTCACCTCAAAAGGAAAAAGGCTAATGGACTCTGAGCCATATATGAATGACCATGGATCAACAAAACAGATTAATGTTGTCTCTAAAATACATTCCAATGTAGAAACTGGTACAGAAAAACGTATAATCACAGAAGAAAAAAATAATAAACTAAGGATTTTTCTAGAAAGAAAAGAAAAGAAAACCAACACACACACACACACACACACACACACACACACACACACACACACATACACATCTACTAAAGTCCATTGAGTTGTATTGGTCATCTGCTAATGGGCATGGGCTCATCCTTATCTGTGGTTTACATACACAGTGAAACTCCATTGGATAAACTAATATTCACTGAAGCTTCGCAGAGATGTGCTGAGTGTCTAAGGATGGTAGAAAAGCACACAGCAGTATCTGAATGGTGGTGTCATACTTGGTAGTGACCCTTAGGAAGCCTTCACTTCTGGGACACAAAACTTTAATGATTCTTTTCTTATACAATCAAACCATGAAAAGCAAACTCATCAATAATCCCAAGAAAGTCAACATGCATCCTAAAGGTGTAAAAAATAACTTGATTATGATATGAACTCTTACAATTTTGTCCATTTTTAGCCTTAACTTTTAGTGTTTCTTTTCATTCCAAGAAAGAATAATTTGTTAAATAACTAATTCACTTGAAATCCTCTATTTCTACAGTATTTCTGACCATATCACACCACTCCACTTCCTTTCAGCGTAAATCTTTTTATTTCACATCTGTTTCTTTACCTGTAAGATATTAAAAAAAAAATTCAAAACTTTAAGTCTGGTGAATACCTATTTTTTAAATGGCATTAGAAGTTTATCAATTTAATCTTGCTATGTCTTACCTACATAAAGCCTTCTTGTTAAAACCATCTAGTTAAAGATGACATATATATACCCAGTCAATTTATACCATTTTATTTCTCAGACTTCTTTCCTTAGCTGCCAAATAACAAACAGAAGTGAAATGTTCCAGAGAAGGATAAGTTTTAACTTGAGCGTTTGCTCAGGCTTGAGCAGAGCTGCCCTGCTACAAGCAACTCTTTTTTGTTTGTAATAAAGTATAAAATGGGCATTCTAAAGTGAACGAGCCCTTCCTCCCAGTGCTTTCCATCAATGTATAATTAAAAGTGGATTTCCTTTTCCTCTTTGGCTGGAGGGATGGAAGGGCTCGTAAACCTGGCTAAAGATGGTAGAACAAAGAGAACTTTCACGAGTCCTACTGCAAATAGTCTATCAGTTACAATTCCTACTGTTCAAATAGCTGCACCATTCTAAAGAAGGTCTGAAATTTAAAAAAAAAAAAAAAGTCAAGCAGGGGGTACTAGGAAAACTCAACCCCCATGCCAACTAATGGAAAGAAAGAAAGAACAGGGGGAAACCCCATCTTTTGTTGTAAAAAGAACTAATGAAGCTGCTGTTAGAACTGTCCACAGTGACACAACAAGGCTTTCCACCCACATACATTGTTAGCATGCCAGTCACCCCAATAATAGGAAGGAAGTGCGGAGGTTTAAAAGAGGCAGTTACATACATAGCCTTTAGTTTACCTCAGCAAGGGCACGCATGGTAACTCAGGGCTGGTATAAAAATAGGCAAGGTCGTCTACTTCTGTCTTAAAAGCGAGATGGACTCCTGGGCAGGGAGTGAGGTGGGGGGTGGGAGACGGGGGTGGGTGGGGTAAAATCCCATTGTCATTATAAATTGCTAATTAAATAATTATCAATTAGTGGGGAAGACAGAACTCATTCCAGTGTATTCCTTAGAGAGCTGTCAATAAAGACAAGGAAAAAAGTCTTACGGATAATATGTGGTATATTTTACTTTAGATATTTTACATAGGCTACTGTGAATTACTGTTCAAATATAAATATATAAATACAAATTACAGGGAAACATGAATTTTCATTCTTGGGGTTTCATAAATGAATTTCAGACTAATTGACCAGGCTATTTTTGAATGAACAATGTATTATATTATATATTTCTCAGTAAGAAAAAAACTTGACTATCAATTCTCAAATACACTACATAAAAAAATCTTTTAAAAACAAAAATATTGGCCACCTAACATTGTTTTCAATTAGAGATTGTAGGCTGCATTTTTAACGACAAATTGTTTATTTACAACTTTTTAATATAGACATTAACTTAAAGAGAGATAATTTAGAAACTGTCGTTTCAAAAGTAATTGTGGAATCTGGGTATGCAGTTCAGTGATAGAGTTCTTGTTTTGCATTGATGAGACATTAGACCTGTTAGATGCAGACAAATGAGCAGCAAAAACAAATAAGTAGAAATGATTAGGAAAAAGTAGAAATATTTGATAATATAGAAGCATACACACATACATATACTATAAACATGCATGTAACTATCATATTATATGAAGGCAATATATGCTAAATTTCATAAATTCACATATTCTTTAGAAATTGGTAAATTACAAAACTTTAAAAATAAGTTATGGTGGGAGTTTCTACTTTTGCAGTTGGTAAGAGGAGTGTTCGTTCTGTCTGGGGGTCTGAGGTTCTGCTCCAGAGCTTTGCTCTAAACAAGGCAGAAGAGTGTGAGATCTGGAGAGTTGGGGCTGAGTCACTAGAGCTCCACTTGGATAAGCACAGCTTCTTGGCCTTTCCTCTTGTATGTGTAGCTCACTTCTGTCGCTGCAGAATGATAAGGAGCTCTGGACTTCTCTAGTCATTACTTTTAACTTTCAATTTGACAAGGGTTGTAAACTTCCTAAAAAACTTCAGAAATAATTAGCAAGTTAACAGAAGACAGCTAAGTAATTTGAAATTCATTGGCTTCAGTAGCTAGTGTGTGTGTGTGTGTGTGTGTGTGTGTGTGTGTGTGTGTGTGTATGTGTGTGACATTTTTGATCCTGCTAGGATGCTGACTACCACAAATATATGAATAAGGTTCAATTTTTAATGAAAATAATTGTGACATTTTAAGATTTGAATTTAAAAGCAGTTATTTCCATATGACAAGCATCTTGGTTCCAGAAACCTAGCCTTCCTCATTATATTTAGCTAATTACTTCACAACAGATAAAAGATGTCTCTGGCCAGGGCCTGATGCCCCACTAGACAATGGTTGGGTTCAGCAGACCTGGAATCAATTGACATCTCAAAATCTTAAAATAAGCTTCATTATGGCCAGTCCTTAATTTGATTTACTTTAGGGAATACTTAACCATTAAAGGTCCTTACTCTGTTGTTTTATTGGATTCTTGTTCATGGTTCAGGATTGATCCACTTCAGCCTTTCAGCAAGAAGCAGTTTTCCAGGGAGGCCCAGCAGGTTCCAAATCAATAAGGTTAATAGATGTGGGGCCACACAGTCAGAGGTAATGTGCCCACAGTTTTGATGCTAGTGAAGAAAGTTCTGATGTCACTTTTGTGTAGGCAACATTGTCATCCCATTACCTAGAGCACACCGTTGTTATGTGCTCACGAGATGGTGAGTGGTCCATTAACCTCAGTTTAAGAAAACTAGTTAGAGGGATGTTGCGTTGCTTTGTTTTAGAAAACTTTCACAAAGACTGGTTACAATTATTTTTAAAATACCCATGACTGGTAGAAAACAGGCAAGTTCAACTTTCTGTATTTCACCTCCATCCCTGTAGGTTCACAAGGCTATATGTGGTCACAAGGCTATATTGTAACCACAGTTTCAAAACATTCTTTTGTGAAGGATATCCTGTAACTAAGATATGTGTAAATCAAATCTTGAAAAACCAGGTAGGTAATCTAGAAAGCTCTCTATTTATTTAGTAGTCTTTATAAAATGACACAACACACTGGAAAGCTGGTCAGGAATGGAGAACCAGGCTTTAATCCAGTTACAACTTAACTGTGTCTTGTTTTAAAGTCTCCTATTAAAAAGTTGGCATTCTCATCCCAAATCGGTGGACGCCTGACACTTATAGACAGGTGATCCCTGAGCACATGCAACCATCTCTTTCAATGGTTCACAATAATCACATATAAATCAATAAGTAAACACACGCAAAGGGTATTAGTAATAGTAATTTATAAAATATGCCCATGGGAACTTGAGGAAACTTTGATGAGGACTTTTAGCAAATGATTAAAGCTGTTACTATATGTGCTTAGCATTCTTTCAGTCACACCATTCACAGAAGCACTTGTTTGCCTATTATTTCCTACTTTTACGTACTCTTATATAGTTATTAGAAAACTTTAATAAAGCTTTTATATGATATAAAGTCTTTAATTGCTTGGACAAATATGCTGTTCCCATTCTGGACATGCACAACCTTGGGCTACAGTACTGACCAATCGGTCATCATAATTATGATTGCTAAAAAAAAAAAATGAACATTATTGTCTTTACATACATTTTGCTCTTTTGATGCTAGAATGTCCATTAGCTAATAAGCAGCGGGTTTGAATTGTGTTACCCTTTTTGTGGTCTCCTACATTCATTAACTTGCTAAATAGTAAAAATCACTAGGTTAACTTGCAAATGCATCAAGTCTGGAAGAAAAACAGATGAGGAAAAGAAAAGAAAAGAAGAGAAGAGAAAGTAAAGAAAAGACATCTGTTCTGAATCTTGTTAATTGAGTTTTAACCGGTTAGCATTGATCTGCTAGCCCCTTCTTTACGATGAAGATGTTTGTGATCCAGATAATGACAAGTATGTAATATGTACAAAATAATTGAAATGTATTCTTCTAATATGAAGAAGACTCATTGCGTACCCAGTGCATGCAAGTATACATGGTGGCCTTGTAACACCCACCAGGAAAAAGGCAAGAGCTAATATCTTGAACTTGCAACTAATAAAAGAGAGGAAATTTAATCTTGAATTACCTCTCCAGTTGACATATTTTAAATGCTACAGAAACTGTGCTGAAATGGAAATAGCTTAAGAACACAAATACAATTATTTTTGTAAGAGCTCATTATATTTATCTTCCAGAAGAAAAGCAGTTCTTTTGCCAGCTGTATATTATTTTTAAAAAAAAATCATGTTTAATTTGAATAAATTAACATATTTACCTTCAAAAATTAATTCTTAAAAAGAAACCGTAACTAAGAAAGCAATTTCAATTTTGTATTTTATAAGAAGAGAGAAGCAAAACTTTCATTATTCAGACTGCAGCTCCAGTCAATCTTATGTGCCTTGATATAAATTGGGAGATCGCATTAATTTCAAAACATATTTTCTCACTTAATAAGGGAAACAAAAGAAACTTTCAACCAGCGTCTCCAGTTTGTTATCTTGGAATGTTTTGGTTTCTCAAATGTGAGAACATGATTGTTTTTATTTCCAGGAGGAGATAATAACACCAGAGCAATAAAAAAGATTCAGGGCAGCTTGCACAGCACAGGAAGTTCACAGCCAGAGACTTAATTTCTCACACAATGTACTGTGCAATGGGCCCATTAACTTAGATGAATAGGCTCTTTAAAGGTTTCTTTTTTTTTCCTCCTTCTTCTTCCAGATATGCAGCTGCCTCTGAATGGTGATATGTTAATGAGGCACACACTTGCCTATTCTTCAGGTACTCTGCATTCTCTACCTAGGCAATCTCTGTATATGAAAAGCTATCAGGGGGCTCTATCTGCTACCACACCTTCAATTATATTAACACCTGCACTGATAATCCGTGGAAGGTAAGCTAGTAGGGGGCCCATGGCCTTAGTCCACCCCTTTTCTCCCTACAGTGTTACATCTGAGGGGGGAAAGGAAGAAGCAGAGGAGAGGGGGGGGGGGAAAGGAAAGTCACTTTTATTACACATCAGTGGGAACCTTCTGAAAAGCTTTCATGCCTAGGAAATTGTTATTTCTTCAAACAGCCGACAGCCTGCAGAGGAAAGTCTTAATGGAGACCTAGCTCCTGCATTGTTATGCATGGCCCTCATGTAGATTCAGGGGGTTGGATTAAGTTAGCTTTAAGAGTCTATTGTGTGTAGCATTAATTTGCAGGGCTCTTGATATTTGAGTTTGAAGGTTTACAACTTCAGTGTTTACTTAGATTAAACTACATCCTAGGCTTGTTTAATTCTGTCTGCAGACTCTTAGTTCCTGGTAAAATTTACAGTTATGCTTGTTAAGAGTAAGGATGTTGTTATTGATTTGAAAAAAAAAATTACACATTTATAATCATTCATCCCAAAGTCTTGATCCTGTTTAAAACAAACAAACAAACAAAAAACAGGGTCACCCTTCACAGTTATGTCTTTATGAGATTAAACTGTGAAATTGATTTCTGAAGAATATTTGTGCCACCTAGCTAAATAGCCACAAGAAGAATGAAGGTATCATTTGTAATGAACATTTAATTATAGCCTACCCA
The DNA here is from genome assembly GCA_019843855.1 of Hylomyscus alleni. Lineage (NCBI taxonomy): Eukaryota > Metazoa > Chordata > Mammalia > Rodentia > Muridae > Hylomyscus > Hylomyscus alleni. The sequence continues at coordinate 8,105 of JADRCC010553795.1, forward strand.
CAAGTGGTAACTTCCTATGAAATGAACATAATTACCCCCTTTTAATTCCATAGACATGGCCTCCCACATACCTGTGGCTTCTTCAGATGAACAGATCTAGAAAACTGGTCATCACTTTCTCTTGTGACTGTTTAATTTCTGTTAAAAGGTTAAATTTTAATTTTCTAATTGTGAGTCTCATGACATGTCTCTAAATTGTTATTTGTAACTAATTTTATGTTAACGCTTTGGACATACAAATCTTCAAGTCTTATCCTCCAAGAGTAAATTGTGAACTTCCATTCAGAAGTTTTTATTCTGTAACCATGACTAGTCCCACTCCTTTCTTTATATTCCCTCAGTGTTGTACAGTCCGTGGCTGTGGGGGAGAAAACACATGCCATTGGAACCAATTATGACCCTAATCTGGATGTGGGAGCATCCTTAAGCAGAAGTATATGATGTCATGATGTTTGAACAATGGAAGTCTCTAATCTTTGGAAACCTTCACAATAGAACATAATACCAAAAGCAAGCTGAGCATTTTATCGCGTATTTTCCTTATTGGGTTGACATTTTATAAATTACAATATTAGCTTTCCTATTTTCCAGGCCTTGTGATATTGCTGGGACAAAATTTAATTTCTTTGATATCAGAGTCCAAGGCTTCCACCAATCTCTGATTGGTCTCTCGATCCTTCTTGTAGGTCTTACTTGTTGACCTGTAAAGATAAAACCATGGGTTGATTTCAAGTTTATAAGTAATAATGCTCTGTCATTCACACCTTAGCAAATTTTTCAGCCACCATGCACAATGATATTCCAAGATATAGATATAGATGTGTAGTACATATGCATAAAGTTGTTAATATATATGTGGGGTGTGTGTATGTATGTGTCTGTGTGTGTGTGTGTGTGTGTGTGAGAGAGAGAGAGAGAGAGAGAGAGAGAGAGAGAGAAAGAGAGAGAGAGAGAGAGAGAGAGAGAGAGAGAAATGGTCCCTGCCTCCTTTATGCAGCTTATTTTGGGGCAGAGTTTTTCATTGTTTAGGCAAGTAATAAATGCTTATAAGATGAGTGAAGTCATGACTGTACGTGAACACAGGCATGAAGTATTTAGTGGATATGGTTTTTACTAAGAAAACAAGGTAAATGAGTTCAGTCTAACTAATTTTCAGGGGTAATTTATTAGTAGTGTTTGTATGCCTACTACAACTCTTGATCTTGATCATCTATATGAGGATAATAAAAGACTGGAAAACATGGATTTAGCATGGAAAAGGCTGTTCTATTTTTCAAGATTTATTTATTATTATAAATGAGTACACAGAAGAGGGTGTCAGATTTCATTATGGGCGGTTGTGAGCCACCATGTGGTTGTTGGGATTTGAACTCATGACCTTCAGAAGAGCAGTTAGTGCTCTTACCCTCTGAGCCATCTCACCAGCCCTAAGGCTGTTCTATTTTTAATGTAATAAATACTTTTAAATAGATGTAAGGTCCAACTGCTGTGTGTTGAAGAGCTGGCTCATGCACACTTCATTGAGGACAGCTTTGGCCTTGATCTTGAAGTTGTTACAGGAGTTGTTCATAATGTGGAGATGGCTGCACCATCATCATGGTAAAATGCTAGAACGTCAAATGTTCTTCACAAAGTTCACTCAGGTTTCCATGGCTCAGTACACTGTTTTAAAAAAAAAAAAAAAAAAGGAAACAAAGACTGGTTACTAGCAAACACATAGCTGATAGTAGTGATAATGATCATACGATTGACAATTCCCTTCCATACTTGACTTTCTACAACAGTCCAGATGCTCCATATTATTACTTGACTAAGTTTTCACAATAGACCACTGAAGTGGCGTCATCACCTCCATCTGAGAGAGAAGCAGATTTAGAAGGAAGGAACACTTGCTCAAAACACACAACTTGGAAAAGATAGAACTAAAATGTGAAGTCAAGTTTTCTTTATTTTCAAATTTCTTCTCTTAATGACTTCATTGTTGTTCTAGCCTATGATGGGTCTCTCTAGCTGTTTCGGCGATGCTAGTGGCTGACTTTGTTCCTCTGGCATTCTTTAGGAGAATGGGAAACGAGCATTATTTCCAACATAACATAAGTGAAGCTTTTAAGCGCTGTCCGTCAAAAGGAATTCTGCTAAGCTCTTGTTCAAAGTCTAGAATTACGTTTTTCATAGCAATGGTTGTGGTAATTTTTAAGACTTCTAGTAAGTATATAAATGTATGATTCTTAAAAGTGTGTGTGTGTGTGTGTGTGTGTGCATGTGTGAGAGTGTGTGTGCATGTGTGTGCATGTGTGTGCGTATGTGTTAATAAGGGTTAGCAGGATGGCTCACCTG
>JADRCC010553801.1:0-10439 GCA_019843855.1 Hylomyscus alleni
TGAACCCAGGTCCTCTGGGAAAGCCATGCCTACTCTAAACCACCGAATAATCTCTCCGACGCCCCTCCCCCACATCAATTAATATTTTAATAGGTTTTTTCTTTTTGTTTTTCCAGTGCAATTTATAGAGCCATATTTCATAATTATTTTGGAACCAGAAGACTACCCCACAAAGGATATATGTGGGCCAACCTAGTTAAATATGGAGAAAATTACAAATTCACTAGGACAAAGTATAATGACGCATGCATATGAAAATGCTATAATGAAATCCATTTGTTGGTATCCTAACTTTAGAAAGTAATTAAAATTTCTGTAGGATTAAAAGAAAATTCCTAATTTACAAATACTAATGTTCCTATTTTAACTTTCAGTGAAGGGAATTTGGCTACCAAGCAGGTCGTATTTCTCCAAAGGCCAGTTCCGTGGAATTCAGCTGCTCAGACCCCAGAAGTGAGTAAAAATCACCAATGTTGACGTTATGACTAAGACGTGATAGTAAAGCATTTAACCCTCAAGCTCTCTCTAGCGCTGTAAAAATGAGTACAGGATAGGACACACACTCATTCCTACAGAAGAGTGCAAAAAAAAAAAAAGAAGTTGATTGGTTCCTCCAAACCCATTACAGAAGGAGAAAACTGAGCCCCAGAATTGTCCTCTGGCCCACACACATGCTATCGGCCTGCGTGAGCCTGCATCTGCACATACACACACTACATACACCAATTAATAATAAAATAAAAATTGTGATCGTTTTTAAAAAGAAAGGATGACACAGTTCCAAAGACTATTAAAATATGCCGTCCCAACACACAGCACATTAGCATAAAGACCATCTGAACTGCAGGCAACTAAGAAAGAGCAGACCCAGGAAGTTTCCTGGCCTGCCCCCTTTCCCTACACAGAATGGTCTACATGCCACCTTAAAGAGGTAGCAGGTTCCCAGTCCACTTAGACATCACACATCTGCTCTCCCTGGTGGGAAGAAGAGACTGACAATTGGAGAGGATTCTCTCTGACTTGAAACTGCAAAGACAAACCTTAGAGAAACAACCTCCTCCTTGTGATCCCCCGAGGGTCTGATGCTGCCTTCCTTGCCAGGCGCTAGCTCCCAGCCTGTCAGCCTCTCACACAGCTGAGCTGAGCTCAGTCTTCCACACCAAGCCATCTCCTTCACTTTTCTTTTCTACAAAGTCCCTGTGTGCATACAAAATAAATCCGTACTGCTAACCAGTCCTCAGCCACTCTAGTTCCTAGCCTCAGCTACCAATCCTAGGGTAGAGGCAAAGCGGGTATCCTCCATTTTTTGTCTAAGTTTTATGAGTCCAAAGTGCATGAGTTTGTAAAAATATGCCCAGTTTTGGTTATCTTGACCTCTGATACCATGCAACACATCTATATTTTCTCAATATAGTCTCAAACTGACACTGACCAGCCTTTTTTTTTTTTTTAAACGGGGAAGGGGGTTAGACAGGGTCTTTCTGTGTAGCCCTGTAGCCATGGCTATCCTGGGACTCACTTTGTAGACCAGGCTAGCCTTTGTTTGTTTGTTGGTTGGTTGGTTGGTTGGTTGGTTGGTTGGTTGGTTGGTTTTTTCGAGACAGGGTTTCTCTGTGTAGCCCAGGCTGGCCTCGAACTCAGAAATCCGCCTGCTTCTGCCTCCCAAGCACTGGGATTAAAGGCATGTGTCACCACCCCCTGGCTTTTTTGTTTGTTTGTTTGTTTGTTTGTTTGACAGGCTAGCCTTAAACTCACTTTGTAGACCATGCTGGACTTGAACTCAGAGAGACGGACCTGCCTCTACTTCCTGAGTTCTAGGATTAAAGGCTTGCACCCCTGTGCCTGGATGTCCTGCTTTTTACTGAGGTGGGACATTGAGCAGGGGGTCCCTTACTCTGGTGGTTTTGAAGCTAGAACAATGTTCTTTGACTGGAGGACATCTGTACTGATAATGCCTCACTTTATAGAACCACACACACACACCCATAGTGTATGCAGTTTAGCTGTGCTGTGTTGATTTTGGAGTTGACTGGCTGCATACATAAGTAGATTGAGAGGTAGGGAAAATTGAGAGGTGGACCGGAAGGTGGGAGGCAGGAGAGGAGAGTCACCATCTAGAACCCACTTGTGAGCAGTGTGCCCCTCATCTCAGGGAGGATGACCCTGGCTCGTGAGTTTATTATGGAGTCTTCTGTCGAGAGTTTTAACATCCTCCAAATGGTCCTAATGTTTTTAAGAGGGGCCACACTCACTCGCTCACTCACAGCCCCCATGCGATTGGATTGATGGAGGGCTGTGCAGTTGTGTTTGAACCCCACTATCTCACAGTCTTTTCTACTTAGAATTGACAACAGTTTCTTGACAATATGTGGACTCTGTCCTTAACTTGAAATTCTAGAGCTGAGGATAGATCTCAGGGGTAGAACCTTCACCTAGAGTGCATGAGGCTCTAGATTCAATCCCAAATTTTTTTTAATATTTTTATTTATTTATTATATGTAAGTACACTGTATCTATCTTCAGATATCCCAGAAGAGGGCATTAGATCTCATTATGGATGGCTGTGAGCCACCATGTGGTTGCTGGGATTTGAACTCACGACCTTCAGTAGAGCAGTTGGCGTCTTAACCACTGAGCCATCTCTCCAGCCCCTCAATCCCAAATGTTAAAGAGAAAAAATGAAAAAGAAAACAAGTTGTTTCACAAGCCTTCTGGGTAATATGGGGATATGAAGTTGTATCTATGTGATGTAGTAAAGGACAGGAGTCAGGACAAGCCTGCACTCTGAAGAGAGATGGAGAGAAGCGTGCCTGGGGTTCATGAAGGCAGTGAAGACAGCTGGAGAGTGTGGAAGGAGGAGGGTGGTCCAGAGCAAAGAAAGGAGCCAGGGTGAGAATTACAAAGTCCTCTGCAGGAAGAGGCCCTGAACATGGCTGCCCCATCACCAGGACTCCGTTCTCTAGAGATTAGTCTTTCTAGTGCCCCCTGGCCCCAAGTGTTGCTAGAACCAAGAGGCAGAGAAAGAGAACCAAGAGGCCAGGAGCACATGGGGTGGACAGAGATGGTCAGTGCTGCACTTGCTGCTGTAGTACAGAGAAAGTGTGACATGGAAGCCCAGGCTGAGACTCACCAGGGTCAGCAGTGGGAGCATCTCGAGGTCCAGAATGGTGAGGCCGAGAGTCTCAGACCTCGAAATGCTCGCCTCCTGTCCCTCCCACGGGAGTGCTGAGAGCACCTGCCACTGCAGCCACACACATCCCCAGCCCCATTTTCTTTAAGGCATCAACAATTATTTATATTAGTAAAACTGGAAGATGTTTAGAATAGACATTAGGGGGAACTGTCTATGAAGTTAGGAAAGATCTCAGATATAATAGCAAAACCATGATCTGTTAGAAGTTAATATGTTAGCCAGGCGGTGGTGGCGCACATCATTTTTTTTTAAGATTTTTTTTTATTTTATTTTATGTGTATGAGTACACTGTAACTGTACAGATGGCCGTGAGCTATCATGTGTGTGGCTGCTGGAAATTGAACTCAGACCTCTCCTGCCCTGCCCGCTCCGGCCCAGCTTGTTCCAGTGTGATTCATTGTAGCTATCTTCAGACGCACCAGAAGAGGGCATCAGATCTCATTACGGGTGGATGTGAGGGTGGCGCATATCTTTAATCCCAGCATGAGGAGCTAGCAGCAAGCAAATCTCTGTGAATATGAGGACACCTTGGTATGCAGAGAGTGAGTTCCAGGACAGCCAGAGCTACAAAGAGAAACCCTATCTCGGAGAAAACAAAGTTGATAAATTAGACTTCATCAAAATTAAAAGTCCGTGCCATGTGGCTTACACCACTAAAAGAATGAAAAGATAAGCAACAGACCACAAAAACCTTAGATAGCACATCAGTGACAATGGACTGTATCGGGAATACATCAAGGATCTCAAATATCAACAGTAAGAAAACAACACAGTTATCAATGAGAGAGTGTTCACATGAAATAAATACACAAAAGATGCTTTAATTATTAGTTATGAGAGTGCAATGTAGCTCATGACGAGATGCCACCATGCACATATTACAGAAGCCAAACTTTTCAATCAGACAGTAACCAAGAGCTGGCAAGACTAACAGGCAAACAAAGCAGTCATCACTGGGAGGGAGACAAGGAACCCAGCAGTCTAGAAGATGCTCAGGCCACTTCTTAGGACTTTAAATGCACACGAATGGCTCAGAAAGCCCCTCCTGGGTGTTTATGCTAGGGAAACACACACATGTGTGTACAAATGTGTGTGCATGCAGTGTATACACAAATATTTATAGTTATCCTAGTCATAATTGTCCAAAGCAGGAGAAAGCCTATGTCTTCAATATGTGGATGGATAAACAGTGATAGTACAGTCTTGCAATTAAGTACTACTCAGAAATAAGAAATGAGCTACGACAGTATATTTTGTCGTCGGAGTGAGTGGGGCCGGAGCGAGTGGGGCTCAAGCGGGGTTCGAGCTTGCTGGCAGAGGTCCTGAGTGCAATTCCCAGAAGCCACACACATGATGGCTCACGGCCATCTGTACAGCCACAGTGTACTCATACACATAAAATAAATTTAAAAAAAAAAAGAAATGAGCTATGGATGCAAACAGTAACTTAGATGGAGCTCATCTGTTAGGCTGAGTTAAAGGAGCCAGTATCCAAAGGTTACACTGTATCATTCCATTTACATCACAGCCGCCTGTATCCAAAGGTTACACTGCATCATTCCATTTACATCACAGCCTGCATTGGGTGAACCCTGCAACAGGAGGATGTACAGGAAAGACTGGGAGACGATGGGACTGCTGTAGTGTTTGTTAAGTCTATGTTTGTTAAAGCCCATAAAAATGTATACCCAAATATCTGTTTTACAGTTCAGACACTTTGAAAATAAAATCCCAGGCCTAGTGAAACAGTTTAGCACCTAGAGGTGCTCCTTCCAAGCCTGACAGACCATCTGTGTTTGATTTCCCGGGACACACATGGTCTGAGAAGAAAACTGACTCCCAAAAGCTGATCTTTACTCAACTGCTGTGGCATATACGCTCACGCGTATACACACACACACACACACACACACACACACGCACGCACGCACGCACGCACGCACGCGCATGAATAAAAAAAAAATCCACACTGGGCATTGTAGCACATGCCTGTAGCCTAGTGTCCTGCTTTGCTTTCTGTTTCTGTGGGGAAAAACTATTAACCACAACCAAAATAGGGGAGGAAAGTGTTTAATTGGCTTACACTTCCATGACACAGTCCATCACTGGGAGAAGTTCCTGCAGGAGCTCAAAGAGGAACCAGGAAGTAGGATCTGAAGTAGAGACCGTGGACAAACACTGGCTGGCTCCCTCTGGCTTGCTCAGCTGCCTGCCTTATATGATGCATGCCCACATGCCTGGTAATGGCACCTCCCACATGGACTGGCCCTCCCACCTCAATTAACAACTAAGGAAATTCCCTCACAGACCACCCACAGGCCAATCCCACGAAGGCAATTCCTCAGTTGAGGGTCCCTCTTCCCAGTTGTCTCAAGTTGACAACTGAAGCTACCCATGACACCCTACTCCTTGTCAATTTTGACACACAAACTTTAAATCATAACCTTTGCCTTCTTGTTTGTCCTCCAGATCATGTTAATAGTAATATCACAACATAAAATATAACACAACTTTGAAAATCCCATAGTATAAGAAAACCCACCATTTAGCTTGGTGTAATGGCATACTTAAAACTTTAATCCCAGCACTCTGGAGGCAGACAGGTAAGTCTCTGAGCTTGAGGCCAGCCTGGGCTACAAAGTGAGTTCCAAGACAGTCAAGGCTACATAGTGAGACCTTGTTTCAAAACAAACAAACAAACATACAGAAACAAAAAACAGGTTATCTAACTTAAAAGTTCAATGTTTCTGGGGCTGGAGAGATGACTCAGCACCTAAGAGCACTGGCTGTTACTTCCAGAGGACACAGGTTCAATTTCCAGCACCCTCATTGTTGGTTTTTGGGTTTTTTTTTTTTTTTTTGGTTTTTTCGAGACAGGGTTTCTCTGAGTAGCCCTGGCTGTCCTGGAACTCACTCTGTAGACCAGGCTGGCCTCAAACTCAGAAATCCACCTGCCTCTGCCTCCCAAGTGCTGGGATTAAAGGTGTGCGCCACCATTGCCTGGCACTCTCATGGTTGTTAACAACCATTTGTAACTCCAGTACCAGGGAATCTGACTCTCTTCTGTTTCCTCAGGCCCCAGGTCTGTTCATGATACAGACATACAAAACATCTACAAACATAAAATCAGTCTCTTTCTCTCTTTCTCTCTCTCTCTCTCTCTTTCTCTCTCTCTCTCTCTCTCTCTCTCATATAAAATCTCACTATCACTATGTAGACCAGGCTACCTCAAACTCAGAGACTGGCCTGCCTCTGCTTCCTGAGTCTGAGTACTGGGACTAAGGCCTATACCACACATCTGGCCTCACTGTCTCTTTAAAATATCCAGTTTCTTAACTTGAACTCCAGTAACATAAAATTGAGTTAAATACTTTTTTAGTCCAAAAGGAAATATAAGGAACCAAGTGTTCAACATCTCCCAGCTACGTCGAAAGACGGAGACAAGAGAATCATTTTAAGCCTGGGAGCTTGAGACTAGCCTAAGAAACAGAGTGAGATCCCCATCTTTTATAAATAAGAGAGGGGCTAGAGAGATGGTTCGAAGGGTAAGAATGCTAACTGCTCTTAGAGAGGACCTGGGTTCAATTTCAGTTCCCAGCACCCACATGGCAGCTCACATTCATCAGTAACTCCAATCTGACGCCATCTTCTGGCCTCCCTGGGTAGTGTACACACATGGTAAACAGACACACATGCAGGCAAACACACACACATATATAAGATTAAAAAATTAAGAAAGAAAATTTCAGGAGAACATTTGCTTTATAAATTGCATAGATTGCATTTTCCAAGCTGTTTTCTTCATGAAGCCTTTCCTTGGGACGCAGGATTCTTGGGAAGCGAGGCGCAATGGTTAGCCTCTTTTCCCTGCGTGAGGCTCCACTAAGCTCAGTTCTTCTCTCTGTTTCTCAGTCTTGTGTTTATTGTCATATTTTGGACAGATGCCTCCAAACAGATTCCAGGAAATGATAGCTTCGCTGGGGGCAGGAGGGAAGATTCTGATCAAAAGCTGGAGTGCGGAATCATAGACCTTGAGGGGGTGAAGGCAGGAGGATCAGGAGTTCAAGGCTGTTCCGTCCTGCATCAAACCCCAGCTCAAAAGCAAAACAAAATAAAACAAACAAACAAAAAAAGGTTTTTTGACCTCCATCAGCTAAATTTTAATGTTTTTTTCTAAGATTTTCCTTTTTAAATTTTTGTTTCTTTTGAAAAGTTAAATAAAACTCAGGTTTTTTTTAATTATCTAGAAAATGTCTATTTCAGTTTTTAAAACTTCTGCCCATATCATTTATAAGAAACAAAGGGACACTTAAAAGTATTTGGTATCTGGGCCTGGGGAGATTTCTCAATGGTTAAGAGCATGGGCTGCTCTTCCGGAGAACTCAGGTTCAGGGTCCAGCTCACGAACAGCTGTCAGCTCCAGCTACATGGACTCTGCAGACACCTCCACACATATGCACAGAAACATAGTTTTAAAATGAATTTTTAGAAAAAATCTTCAAAAGCATTTTGTTTCCACATGCTCAGAGAGAGCAGGACCCCCATTTGCAGAAGGCTCAGAAGCTGTCAGCAAACTGAAAAGAGCTCCGAGGGCTTGAAGCGGGCGGGACACAGCAGCACCTGTGGCCCCTCCAGGCCTCCATTTCTTTATAAAATATGAATAATGTTAGCACAGACCACAGAGTCCTCAGGCTTTGTTTTGAGAACATATCTAAATGTGTCTGGCACCATGACTGGCACTATGAGAGGTTGTCATCACTTTCACAGAAATGCTTTTCTTTCAACAACAGATCATTAAATCTTGCTAATGGTATAAAGAGACAGGAGAAAAATCCAAGAACACCAAGTGGTCCTGTATTTTCTCCAACCAAAATGGCCGTCACCTGTAAAACAGAAATGTGGTTTACTGATGTTTCAGAACTTACACACACCTGGGAAGAAACGATTATAAAATGGAGGGCATGGGGCACCTATTCTCTTTTAAATTTTTTGCATGTTTGGAACTTTTCTTAATCATAAAATTGGGGGAAATTAAGTGGAAGACATTAGTTATCAAGAACATTTTTTCATGTTGACTGATAGTAACTAAGCTGGTCCACCAACAGACAGTTTAGATGGCCAGCGAGGTGGCTTAGGAGTAAAGGCATCTGCTGCCAAATCTGTCAGCTTGAGTTCTGTCCCTGAAATCCATGAAGTAAAGAGAAAGGACCAAGCAAGTCTCCATGTCTTCCGCATGGACACGATGGCACACACGACATAAATAAACAAACTAACCCCATAAGCATGGAAGTCACATGGGCGTTGACTCCTGTAATACTTAAAGGAGGGCAGCCACTCAGGATGGGGTGGGGGTGGGGCTTCACGACCTGGACCAGCCTAGCTGCCGTCAGAATCAGGCTCGCCCCTGAAGAGCCTGTGCTCCTCACCACTGGTGTACTGTTCAGTCACTGGGATACAGGAAATTGGAATTCCAAGTCTTGCCTCGGGCAGTGACTTTCTCAGGCAGCCACATCTTCTGTTGCTTTGATCTGAACTGCTCCGTCTGTCCACATCCACTTCCAAAGGAGGCTGGAGATGTGGCCTGTGTTGATGCCACACGGTCAAACACTGCGGGAGGTTGGCGGGAGAAAGTTCTGTTGTTTGAGAGAAAAACAGAGAGATTGCCCCTGGAAGACAGGCAGTGTTTTGGGTTGGGTTGGTATTTGCAGTGTGGAAGCATTTTTTATTTAAATTACTTTTTAAACGGTACATCAATTTTTTAAAGATTGATTTGTTTATTTTATGTGTATGAGTGTTTTGCTTGCATATATGTATGTGCATGCCTGGTGCCAGGAAAGCCAGCAGAGGGCATCCTGGGAACTAGAGTTACAGACAGTTTTGAGCCACCACATGGGACCAACACAGAGGAACCAAACCCTGGTCCTCTGCTAGTGCTCTTAACTGCTGAGTCACCTCTCCAGCCTCCGGGACACAAAAGTTTTAAAGTGTGTGTGTGTGTGTGTACAATGTGATGTTTCAATGTTTATATATATACACATTTATTTTATTTTATTTTGGTTTTTTGATACAGGGTTTCTCTGTGTAGCCCTGGCTGTCCTGGAACTCACTCTGTAGACCAGGCTGACCCGGAACTCAGAAATCCGCCTGCCTCTGCCTCCCAAGTGCTGGGATTAGAGGCGTGCGCCACCACGCCTGGCATATTGTATAATTTTTAAATCAAGTTAGCATGCCTACCTTTTCAAATATTTATCACTTGTTTATAGTGAACACATTGAAATCTAGTGTACACAGTCACACCAGCACACCAGCAGGGCCACAGCAGACCAGCACTTCCTACTCTAACTTTAGCTTGTGTTCATTAGCTAACCTTCCCCCATCCTTTCCCTACCCACCCCCACTCTCTCAAGCTTCTGGCAGACCCCGTTCTTCTTGTAATTCCTATGATATGAACTCCCCACACTCTACGTGTCCTGTCGTTCTGAGCCTGGCTGGTTTCCCTGAGCACAGTGGCAGGTGAAAGAGTGCCACCTCCTTTATCCACTGAGCAGGTGATGCACGGTCAGGATGTTTCTACTCACCAGTCCTGTGAAAAGCAGGGCGGTGAGCATGGCATGCAGATGTTCATTAACATCCTGACTTCATTCCTCCAGCCCTACCAGGAGTGCCATGGCGGCTTCACAGGGTAGCTGTCTTTCCGTGTTGCATGTTATTTCCCATGAGGGCCACACTAGCTATGGTGGTTTGAATAAGTGTGTGCAGCCCCCACATTCCCATAGACTCATGTTGAATGCTTGTGGAGTGGCACGAGGAGGTGTGGCCTTGTTGGAGGAAGTGTGGCCTTGGGGATGGGCTTTGGAGTTTCAATTGCTCAAGCCAGGCCCAGTGTTTCTGTCTGCTGCCTGTCAGTCTGGATGTAGAACTCTCAACTACCTCTCCAGCACCACGTCTACCTTCCCACCATGAGGATAATGGACTAAACCTCTGAACTGTAAGCCAGCCCCAAGTAAATGTTGTCCTTTTTAAGAGTTATTATGATCATGGTGTCTCTTTACAGCAATGGAAACCCTGACTAAGACACTAACCTACATTCCTAACTTCATTCTTTTGTTTGTATTAAAACACTGGCCATAGCCGGGCAGTGGTGGCGCATGCCTTTAATCCCAGCACTTGGGAGGCAGAGGCAGGCGAATTTCTGAGTTCGAGGCCAGCCTGATCTACAGAGTGAGTTCTGGGACAGCCAGGGCTA
>JADRCC010553822.1:7214-19714 GCA_019843855.1 Hylomyscus alleni
CAATGACAACTTGGTCATGGAAGATATAAAGAAAGAAATTAAAGACTTTCTAGAGTTTAATGAAAATGAAGCCACAACATACCCAAACTTATAGGACATAATGAAAGCAGTCCTAAGAGTAAAACTCATAGCTTTAAGTGCCTACAAAAAGAAACTGGAGAGCACATACACCAGCAATTTGACAGCACATCTGAAAGTGCTAGAACAAAAAGACACAAATTCACCCAAGAGGAGTCAAAGGCAGGAAATAAACTCAGGGCTGAAATCAACCAAATAGAAACAAAAAGAACTATACAAAGAATTAACCAAGCCAGGAGCTAGTTCTTTGAGAAAGTCAACAAAATAGATAAACCCTTAGCCAGACTAACTAGGGGGCACAGAGACAGTATCCTAATTAACAAGATCAGAAATGAAAAGGGAGACATAACAACAGACACTGAGGAAATCCAAAATATCATGAGAGCCTACTATAAAAACCTATACTCAACAAAACTGGAAAACCTAGATGAAATGGACAATTTTCTAGACAGATACCAAGTACCAAAGTTAAATTAAAATCAGATCAATGATCTAAATAGTCCCATATCTGCTAACGAAATAGAAACAGTCATTAATAGTCTCCCAATCAAAAAAAAAAGCCCAGGACCAGATGGGTTTAGTGCAGAGTTTTATCAAACCTTCAAAGAAGACCTAATACCAATACTCCTCAAACTATTCCAGAAAATAGAAACTGAAGGCACTCTACTCAATTCGTTCTATGAAGCCACAATTACTCTTATACCTAAACTACACAAGGACCTAACGAAGAAAGAAAACTTCAGACCAATTTCCCTTATGAATATTGATGCAAAAATACTCAATAAAATTCTTGCAAACCGAATCAAAGAACACATCAAAACCATCATCCACCATTAATAAGTAGGCTTCATTCCAGGGATGCAGGGATGGTTCAATATACGGAAATCCATCAATGTAATTCACTACATAAACAAACTCAAAGAAAAAAAACATATAATCATCTCATTAGATGCTGAGAAAGCATTTGACAAAATCCAACATCCTTTCATGATAAAATCTTGGAAATATCAGGAATTCAAGGCCCATACTTAAACATAGTAAAAGCAATATACAGCAAACCAGTAGCCAACATCAAACTAAATGGAGAGAAACTTGAAGCAATCCCACTAAAATCAGGGACTAGACAAGGCTGCCCACTCTCTCCCTACCTATTCAATATTGTACTTGAAGTCCTAGCCAGAGCAATTAGGCAACAAAAGGAGATCAAAGGGATATGAATTGGAAAGGAAGAAGTCAAATTATCACTATTTGCTGATGATATGGTAGTATACTTAAGTGACCCCAAAAATTCTACCAGAGAACTCCTAAACCTGATAAACAACTTCAGCAAAGTAGCTGAATATAAAATTGACTCAAGCAAATCAGAGGCCTTCCTCTACACAAAGGATAAACTGGCAGAGAAAGAAATTAGGGAAACAACACCCTTCATAATAGTTACAAATAATATAAAATACCTTGGTATAACTCTAACTAAGCAAGTAAAAGATCTGTTTGACGAGAACTTCAAGTCTCTGAAGAAGGAAATTGAAGAAGATCTCAGAAGATGGAAAGATCTCCCATGCTCGTAGAATTGGCAGGATTAATATAGTAAAAATGGCCATCTTACCAAAGGCAATCTACAGATTCAATTCAATCCCCATCAAAATTCCAACTCAATTCTTCACAGACTTAGAACAGCAAAAAACCCAGGATAGCCAAAACTATTCCCAACAATAAAGGATCCTCTGGTAGAATCATCATCCTGGACCTTAAGTTATACCACTCCTGGGCATATATCCAGAAGATGCTCCAACATGTAATAAGGACACATGCTCCACCATGTTCATAGCAGCCTTATTTATAATAGTCAGAAATTGGAAACAACCCAGATGTCCTGCAACAGAGGAATGGATACAGAAATTGTAATACATCTACACAATGGAGTACTACTTAGCTATTAAAAACAATGAATTTATGAAATTCTTAGGGAAATGGATGGATTTGGAGAATATCATCCTACGTGAGGTAACCCAATCACAAAAGAACACACATGGTATGCAATCTCTGATAAGTGATTATTAGCCCAGAAGTTCGGTATACAGGAAGAACAACTGACAAACCACAAGAAACTTAAGAAGAATGAAGACCAAAATAGGGACATTTCATTCCCTCTTAAAAGGGGGAACAAAATACCCAAGGAAGGAGTTGCAGAAACTAACTATAGAGCAGAGACTGAAGGAAAGACAAGCCAGCCTAAGGTAGTTATCTCCTGAGAGGCTCTAACAGTACCTGACTAATACAGATGTAGAGGCTCACAGCCATCCATTGAACTGAGTACAGGGTCCCCAATGAAGGAGTTAGAGGAAGGACCAATAGAGTTGAAGGGTTTGCAGCCCCTTAGGACGAACAATAATATGAACTAACTAGTACCCTCAGAGCCCCCAGGGACTCAACCACCAACCAAGGACTATACATGGTGGGACTGATTGTTCTGGCAGCATCTGTATAGTAGAGGATTGCAAAGTTGATCATCAATGGGAGGAGAGGCTCTTGGCCCTGTGAAGGTTCTTTGCCCCAGTGTAGGGGAATGACAGGGCCAATAAGTGGGAGAGGGTGGTGTGGCAGGCATGGGGAGGGGGGCAGGCAACAGAGGTTTGTACTTGTTGTTTTTGTTTGTTTATTTGTTTTGTTTTTTGGAGGTGAAACTGAGAAAGGAGATCATATGACATGTAAATAAAGAAAATATCTAATTAAAAAAAAGAAAATCCAGAAGTTGGAAATGCATCAAATTTACATATAAAATGAAACATCATAGCCAATCATAAACCATATCTTGCCAGCTACTGGCCCCATCTCAAGGGCATAGCCTATGCAAATGTGTCATCACTCCCATTCTTCCATTGAAATAAATTAAATGGTGTAGAGGCCACCTTTTCTCAAATGAATCCTGAATTTACTCTTAATGTAATTATATCCAGATATATAAACAGAATGAAGAAGTGTATGGAGTTACAGCAAAAATAAACTAACTTTTTCCTCTACTCTGATCTTCAACATTCAGGCTGTAGTTTTCTGACCACTAAAATATTTTTCTCTGCTTACACCCAACCAGGTCTTCATAGAAAGCCCTGTAATTTAGTGTTGTGATAATCTACCTGAAGACAGTCTCAGAACCTACAGGTTAGAACTCAGTTGTTTGTATGCCTTGTTTGTTTGATGTCTCTAGGAGGCCTGCTCTTATCTAAGGTGAGGTTATGAGGGTGGGGATCTGGGGGAGATGGACAGTGGGGCTGGGGGAGGCTGGAGGAAGAGGAAGGAGGAGAAAGCACAGTTGGATATAATATTTGAAGAAGAATTTTAAAAATATACTTTCAAAAAAGAATTTAGTTATATGAGGACCTCGACCCATTTCAGATTTCAGGCACAAGTCCCAGATTTTGACTTACACTATTAACAAATAGGCTATAAATAAGTTTAGAAATGCATGTGCATGTGCACACATGCACACACACACACACACACACACACACGCGCGCGCGTTGCAGAAACAAGGAAAACGCTTTACCTACATTTACCTATGTATTACAAAGGATACAGATGAACAGCCAGATAGACGTGATAATTGTTTCCTTGTCCTTGGTAGCACACCTGATAGAAACTACTTAAGGGGAGTAATTTATTTTGATTCATAGTTTAAGGTTCATTGTGGCAAGGAAGGCATGGTATCAAGTAGCTCTTGTACATGGCAGGAAAAGAAAGAGGCTTGCTTACATCTCTCTGACTCCGGGTACAGAAAGCTAGGACCAAACAAAGGTGAAGCTATAAACAGAAAGTCTTGTCCCTACATTCTATTCTCTTAGTTATGCTCCGTGTACCAAAGGTTCCCAAGCTGTCAAACGCACGTGCTTGTGTATGGGGCATATAACCTATAAACTATAACAGAATTTATTCATAAAATAAGGGTTAGAGAAGGGTTGGAAACAGGCACCTTTCAACCATACCCATCTCTGCTGTATACCTTGTACTCAATAAACAGGAACTCTCAGAACCCTGTTCTTTGAGGTGTTATGAAGATTTCAATACATAACTCTGATTAAATACATTGCTGGTCAGTAAGTCAGAGCTTCTTTTCTTTTCCTTGAAATTAAAGGGATTGAACTGAAAGCCTTTGATGGATGTTGGTCTTTCTGATGAGGAGCCCTCTTCTGAAGCTAATTCTGGTTCACTTGCTTCAGTCATCTTGCTAGCTTACAGAAGACATATTTACTACTTTGGTGATCCCAAGAACTTTTTAATGTGTGCCAGAAACTAGAAGCAGGGGCCAAATATATATTTCCTATCATTTCTGTTCTGCTTTAGAAAATAATTGCCATTGTGGGGAATAAAAGCTCTTAGGTAACTTGGAAAGAAACCCATGGCAGTACTTAGTATCAACTATGTGCAACAGGAATCAAGAAAAAAATTTAATTACAAACCACTCCTGGGAAGAGGTCGCTTGGCCTATTTCATAGGTAGAGAACACTAATGTGCATCGAGAGGAAGTGCAAGTGGCTAGTGTTGGATGATATTAAGCAGGCTTGAGGGCTCAGTTACTGTGACATTTTTGGGAGGAAAGGCTGAACACATTGAGGATAGCCAGAACCTGAACATGAGCATAACAGAGACTATAGAGTAACATAGAAGAGAGAAACACAAGAATCAGGAACATATTCAAGTAAAAGAATACTCTCCCACTCAGTATTTTCTGGACATTTCAAGATCATGGCTTAGTAAGGTGCAACAACTATTTCTAACTCTTCTAGAGTGAAATGTATTCCTGGCTCTTTAATGGTGAATGAAGAAAAAAGAGAAATGGAAAATTTTTAATAGAGTCAATTTTTCCCTATGGGGTGACAGGAAGGGACAAGATGAGCTTCCCTCCTTCCTAGGGAAGTCTCAACCCAAACAGATCAAAGTCCCCATGGTTCCATTTCCCTTGAGGAATCACACAGAGAGAACTTCAGAGTGGCAACCTGATTCCTCCACAAAGGTTCAGATTCCTAAGCTAACACTAGACTATCTTTCCTGTGAGAAAGGAATCATATACTTTGTAAAATTCCTAGCACTTGCAAACAGCAAATGAAAATGCCTTTAATGATTTACACAAAAAAGAAAAAAATCATTCCCCTAACAGGCTAGCCAAGGCTATACAGAGATCTCATAAAAAAATTCATATCCTGAAACATTTGATGATACTTGGTGCTATTTAACACTATTATATTTTATATAGCATTAGAACCATCATGGAAATTTAAGATAAGATAATATAGATACTGAATTCCATAAAAACAATAAAGTAGTTGTATTATAGACAAAGTAAAAGAATGTGTATAATGTCTTGGCAGGGTATATTAGATATTATGTACCTAGAGCAGCTTGCATCCACCATGAGTGTTTTCTAATGGTGATAGAAAGGTGCTCCCGTGCTGATGCAGCACCATTTCATAGGTGATGATACTCTGGGCAAGTGGAACGGTGACTGTTTTAATTATGATCTGTATTGATGTAAAGAGACACCATGATCATGGCAACTCTTAAAAAGGAAAACATTTAATTTGGGGCTGGCTTACAATTTCAGTGATTTCGTTCATTAGCATCATGGTAGGCAACACAGCATCATACAAAGAGACCGGGGACTGAAGAAGGAGCTGAGAGTTCTTTATCTTGATCTGAAGGCAACCAGAATGAGACTACCCTCTGCAGAAAGCCAAGAGGAGACTATCATCCATATTGGGCAGAGCCTGGGCATACGAGGAGACCTCAAAGCTCATCTATACAGTGACACACTTATTCCAACAAGGCCACACCTACTGCAACAAGGCCACACCTCCTAATAGTGCCACTCCCTATGGTCCAAGCATTCAAAGTATATGGGAGCACACATATTCAAAGCATTACAGTCACTTAGCAAAGGTTGTCTTGATGGCAACTTCAGACTCTCCTGAAGCTAGATTAAGGATGACCTCGGCTCAAGATATGGCAAGACTACTGGTTATATTCATCACTACTCATTGATATAACTTCTAAAATATAATTACTGACATTTCCTTAAGTCACTGTGCACGAAAAAAACGTGCTACACAAATAATTCACTTATGTCTTACATAATTGCTTCAACAAGGGGAGGGGTGGGCATAGGATCCTGAGAAGGGGTAACTGGGATGGGAAGCAGGGATCAGGATGTAAATCAAATAAATGAAAATTTAAAAAAGAGAGGGAGAAATGTCAACTGTAACCAAGGAGTAATAACCTATTATTAGAGCCTACTCTTTGAAATTGAGAAATACGTAGGGATTGCCTTCTAACTTAAAGTATATCACATTTTAATATCCACTAAAATTAATGTTTAGTCCTCAGCCATTGGCTAAAGTCCATGTTTGCTTCCAACAGTTTTCATAAAGAAATTTGGAGGATCCTTTAAAATTTGGGTTTCCTAACTTATATCTGTCTAGTGAATCAGAATGTCTTCCATTGTAGCCTGGGTATTGCTTAGGATTTTGTCTAGTGCTTTGTGTAGTGTAAGGCAGCAAGCACTCTTTGACCCTAGGCTGATCTGTGAACTGCCTTTAGAAACCAATGAAACTACAGTACCATACATACCTAGAACAGAGCCATTTTGGTACCAGGTTGATTTCTTTCCCAAACATGCCTTGGATTAGTTTATTGTCTCATTGTTCATACAGGGAAAATAACAGGGAAAAGAGTTTCCTTTGACTCATAGCTTGAGAAGATGCAGTCTGTCACTTCGACGAAGTCATAATGGTGTGTGGCTCTGTGGTGGCAGGAAGAGGTGGCACTGCTTGCTCACACCTCAGTGAGTCGGAAGGCAGAAAAACAGAATATTAACTTAGTTCTCTCTCTTTTCTTCTTTTTTTGCAGCCCGAGAATCCAGTGTATTTTGTCAGTTCCCCTCAGTCAATTCTTGCTGGAAAGGCCTTTGCAGACATACCCCACAGGCATTGTGCATGAATGTCTCCAAGCACACTTTTTCTAGTTGGCTGACAGTCACATCCAACTATTATAGGCCTGTTTTATCTACAGGCTTCTTCGTGTCTCCTTCTCCTCTCATGTCATAGTACACCTTACCATCCTCAAACACTGCCAGTAACTCTGGCTTGGTTCTTTTTTTCTGGTAATCATTTCCCAGATGCCTAAGATACCTAGCTTGTTCATCATTGTCAGTCACATTAAAAGACCTGAGCCACAATATACAAAATCACAAAAAGCTAAACCTAGCAGAAACAGAAAATAGAAAGTCTGACACAAATGACGAAATTAAATAGCTATTACGTGAAGGTGACATTATTGTTTACATTGAAAACCAGGAGAGCTTACAAAAGTTTGTGTAATCCAGGGGAAATGATTTCTTGTTCTCCCCACCATGACTGGCTTTGGGTACTGTTTTACTCTGAAGACACAGGACACAGGCATTCTAAATCCAAACAAACTAAGCAATAAATCTCATCGTTTTGGAGCTGTATTAATAAATTTAGACTTTAGAAAATCTAGCCTCAGAAAAATGTAAGCAGTTTACAAAGATCACAAAGTTGATCCTTTATATGAATCCAGATCAATGGGCTCCAAGTTAATGCCAGAAGCAGTTAACAGCCTAAAAGCTCGAATTTTCAGAGAAGATAAAGTCCATTTATCAACTGTTTCCTTATTAGTTTTAATCATTTTTTAAAAAAAAATGTATAAAGTTCAAACTAGCGAAGCAGCTATGCTAAGTTCTAATGAAAAATATAACATTTTATAGGTCTTCGAATTCTTCCGATACAGCTGAGATCCTAGCTTGGTATAAAATTATTTTTGGTTTTTTAATAGTGGAATAATGTGTGCTTTTTGACCTTATTAAAGCTGTGGTCCATGGTACGCTTCATACAGCATCCAGGACACAGAAATAATAAAGTCTGCCCATGTGAAATAACCTTCCGGAACCTTTCCTTTGCGGTAATATGAATACTTTACTTTTGCTATAATGAATCTTGCATATACCTATACATTCTTGCAGAGACTTGAAATAATTTTTGCTGTATTCGTTTTCTATTGCTGTGTAATAAAGCATTCAAAACAATATCTTGTTGCTGTTGTTATTGTTTAAATTCTATTGGTTTTATGAGTCAACTGAACTTTTCTACTGCTGGTCTATCCTAGGCTATTCCTGTATGTACAGTCAGCAAGCAGCAGGGCTGAAAAGGTCTCAGGCTATCCTACCCCCTACTTTTAAGCTGGAATGGCTGAAAAAGTTAGTTCT
Organism: Hylomyscus alleni; assembly: GCA_019843855.1. NCBI lineage: Eukaryota > Metazoa > Chordata > Mammalia > Rodentia > Muridae > Hylomyscus > Hylomyscus alleni. Next base: position 15,565 of record JADRCC010553822.1, read on the forward strand.
CTATTTAAACATGGTCTCTTATTCTAGGCTTCTCTACAAAGTGTCAGAAGCAATCCAAGAAAATGAGATAGAAGGTTGCAAGTCTTCCCGGTGCTGTTTTTTATAAGTCATGAAGTAATTCACATAAATTATCAAAATAAGTTTAAAAAACAGCCCAAGTTCAAGGATAAGGTGTTTACATCTCCTAAAGGATGACCTGAGGAGGGATGAGGGAACATTCAAATTAATCAGGTACCCCAAATACGTTACCCTGTGGCAATATCCATGACAAAAGGTGAGACAGAGTTGTATAGACAAGAGTGGAAAATGCTGAGACTAATAGTTATACAGCAGGGCCAGTTTGTCTTACTGACCTGACTGCTTAAAGCCCCAATTTCAATTATTATAACACTAAATCTTTTTCTTCAAGGGTAAAGTAGTATTTCCCAAATAAAATAATTGTAACAATTATACAATATATAAAGCTACATATACCAACAAATCTTGTAAGGTATTAAGTACCCAATGACAATGAGTTATTATATACATAATAATGAATTAAATTTTATTTTCCTACTTGGCATTTTATAACATCTTAAGAAAAAAATATTAGGAGGGATTGTGAGAGCTTACACAAATACTCATATTTTAAAAGATTATTGGTACATATTTTATATCATTATCAGGAAAGAATTTAATTGTTCTTTACCAGAAGCAGAAAGGAAATGGCAAGAGAGTTTGGGACAAGACTTCAGACACAACTGAGAAAGAACAGAAGCTAAAGCACACATTTAGTGACTGGGTTATATTGAATCATTGTTTTTGATAAAGTATACTAATTTTACTGGATGATGATCAAAAGGGCATTTGGTTTTATTTATTTATTTATTTATTTATTTATTTATTTATTTTATTAGATATTTTATTTACATGTCATATAATATCTCCTTTTTCAGTTTCCCCTCTAGAAAAAAAAAGAAAAAAGAAAATAAAACAAAACAAAACAAAAACAAAAACAAAAAAACCCTGTTCCCTCCCCTCTCCCCCTGCTCACCAACCCACCCTCTCCCAATTCCTGGCCCTGGTATTCCCCTACAGTGTGGCATAGAACCTTCACAGGGTCAAGGGCTTCTCCTCCCATTGATGATCAACTAGGCCATCCTCTGCTACATATGCTGCTGGAGCCATTAGTCCTACCATGTGTACTCTTTGGTTGGTGGTTTATACCTGGGAGCTCTGAGGGTACTAGTTAGTTCATATTGTTGTTCGTCCTAAGAGGTTGTAAACCCTTCAGCTCCTTGGGTCTTTTCTCTAGCTCCTTCATTAGGGACCCTGTACTTAGTCCAATGGATGGCTGTGAGCCTCTACTATATTAGTCAGAGCCTGATATAGCTGTCTCCTGAGATGCTCTGACAATACCCGACTAATATAGAAGTAGAGGCTCACAAAAGGGCTTTTGTATATAAGGTTTTTATTATTAGAATAGGAGAGAATATAATAAATGTGTGCCCTCCCAGAGTCAGAAACATGGGTCTTGTGAACATGAGCTCATAGTAATTTCCAGAAATCATAACAAGAGCTTTAGATCCACCAGAGCTGTGCAAATGCCTGATTCAAGCCTAATTTAGTTCCCTATCAAAGGGCAAGGATTTAGCAGTTGAGTACAAGATCACACCCGACCAAATCAAAAGATTTGCTTGATCTGTTTTCCAGCCATAAGTTCAGTTAGACAAGAAGTTGGAACTTCGGTTTCCTTTCTGTGCTAAAACTTTGGTTGCTTTTATTAGAAAACAGATGCTGTATGCTTTCTGGATTAGAAAAGAACATTTGTGATTTGTCCTTCTTTATGAGAACTGAGGATAAAGGCACAACCTAGGCAATGCCCACCTTGAGTAATGTTCAGAAAATCAGCTGCAAGTGCATCCTATTTATACTACTGAAATCTGTAGTTGTCAACATAACTAAGACAGATCTCACTCACTGCCTGACACTGAGTTAAAGAGCAATGAGGTTTGCACAGAAACCAGATACAAGTGTTACTGGTACAAAGAGCAGCAATACAAACTAATGACTTCTGTCCCTTTAAATTATGACTGTCAGAGATTTGAACCAGCCAGGCAATCTGATTCTAACAGCCTATCACCATCACCTCACTATCATCACCATCAGCATCACTTTGACCCCTACCCTCCTTTGGTAGGGCCATCTCTCTGAGGGGCATTTCAAAGCTTTTGTCTTTGCTCTATGTCATCACTGAAATATTACAGGATTCACTGTGGATGTTGAATTTCTGGGATTCACCATGGATGTTGGATTTCTGGTCCATAAGCTAGTTTGTTTTCAGGGAAAGTTTCTAAGTTTTCTCAAAACTAATAGAGCATATAATTTGCCAGAAACCAAATATAAATATAGTTTCTACTTACTATAATTTTGGGTCTTATCTTTTCCTGGTCTTCCAAGGCATCCAGTTAATCACACTGATCCTCAGTCAATCATGGCCCTGACTGGACCCCTTCTCCGCTAATTTCCATTCTATTCATTTTCCTGGTTATTCTCCAGATCTCTTCCATTGTTGTCATAATTTACTACATATCTTCTCACTAGGAATTCTGTTAGTAAGATATTACCCAGTTAAACTGTTAAAGACCATTTTAAAGAATATATGCATAATATTTGTGGATGTGAAGTTAGTTATCTTAAAGACTCTTTCTCAATGATACTAATATTGGCCAAGCTTTCTAAGCAATTATCTAAGAAATGAGTGAGGGAAAATTCCCTGTAGCAGACAATGTGATATAGTCATGCCTAGAGAGTACTGGTTATATTGTCAAACCTAAGGCCACATTAGTAGGAATCCCCAGAATATTTTGTTTTTCAAGATGTCATTTATTCTGGTCCCCTTCTATTGCTTCTTTGCTGTAGCTTATCTGTTTAATACCCATTTCTTACAAAGATTCTCAATTGAAAGAAATCCAAGGATGTTTCTGCAAGCCACGGTCCTATTAGAGCATCCTTGCTAATGCACAGGGCACATAGTCTAAGATGCTCCCCTCACAGGACTTTGGCTTGGTTTAGCATTACTGGTACATGATTTCATAGATGCCTATAAAAACAGCCTTTGTCTTCAGGTTCTTTTTTCCATACCTTCATGACATATATATATATATATATATATATATATATATATATATATATATATATATATATATGTACATAGATATATATATATGTACATAGATATATATGTACATAGATATATGTACATACATACATACTTACACACATACACATCAGAAACATGCTAATACTTCTGGACTCAGAATATTTCCTAATCTTATACAAATAAACAAGACAAAATAAAACAGCAGCAACAGGGGAAGGAAGCTCACTCTAAGGAGTATACAAAATACAGCTTTGCATAATGGACAGATATCACCTCCTATTATTACAGAGGGTAGTTTCTTTCTTGAGATTACAATGTATCTGATCGTTCCTCATCTCTCTCATATCTTGGTGTCTTCATTCTTAAGAGAAAATTTATTTTTTATTCTTAAGCTATAACAGTCTGTAGAATCTGAACTCTTGCACAGTAACTCTTAGAGGTCCTACTAAGATATTTAGCTAAATAATCCCAGTGATTGTTTTGATAAATTCTTGCTGAATTCTTTCACATTGGCCTTAAAGGAATTCTGTGGCAAACCACTTTCAAACTGAGACACCATGTTAGAATATTCATCAAAAAAATCCATTTGCATCTCCATTAGTTGTTTGTTTGTAGCTTGGATTCACAATGCAGGAGGCTGTGGGAAGCAATAACAGCTAAGCATACATAACCAAGAACCCAATGCTCTACTACATGGAAGACATTTTGTTTTTAGAGAAGAAACCATTCAATAGAATCAAGTAGAACTAAATTTTTTATTTTAGTGACTGAAAAAAAACAAAAGAAGAAAAAAAGAGCAAGATCAAAGACAGAAGGCAAATTTGTAAGTCATCAAACAAAACCAGTAGTTTCCAAGTCTTTTAAATGCTTCCTTTATGATTTCACTTACTGCTAAAGTCAACCTTTCAATGGATTTAGATAGACGCAATGTAAATTAGTTAATAACTGACAAAAACAGATGATGCCTCATAGAGGTTTTACAAACTGGAGAATTATATTTTTATCCAA
>JADRCC010553854.1:0-12631 GCA_019843855.1 Hylomyscus alleni
ATCGATAACATAGAAGTAGAAACAGGAAAGTCAGAGACCAGGAGGCTTTCTCATGGAATCTGATATTAAAAGTCAAGAGTGCTTGGGATTAATCAGGAATAGAACCAGAATTAAGGTTTCTTTTACACTCATTATCCAATGCTTTGTAGGGTATAGTTTTTGAAACATATTCCATTACTAAGTTAGTGGGATTTTTTTTTTAAAAAAAAAAAAAAAAAAACTGGTTTGGTTAAAACAATTTGTAAGTATTTTTCACAAAACCCTAAGCTTATAATTGTTGATTAGCAGATAGCTAGAAAAGTCTTTGTTTTGCTCCATTTTCTGGCACGGAGGATACATTTCCATACTCTCTAGGGAGCCCTGGTTTCAGAAATACTGGTGTGGATGTGTGTGTTCATGTAGTCTCTGGGCTGTCACATCAACGCGTGCCTACTTCATCTTCTTAGCTAACATGTTGAAAGAGATCACAGATTGGCCCTGAGCCATGGTTAGCCAAGGGTGAAATAGTCTTTGCTTCTCTTTGGAAATTTTCCATTTTGCAGGCTTGGCATTTGGTGGCTTAAGACAAGAGCATTAATTTCCCAACTGTGGGCATTTAATTTTTAAGGCTCTGTTTTACCCATGTTGGTGTGTAGTTGGATAGGCCTCCAGCCTCACTTAATAGCATTTCTGCAGAAAGAAAAGAAATAAAATGTTGCCAGAGAATAGTTTAATACATGACTACTTTTAAGGATTATCAACAAGCTCCAGGTTGTTGAGTTCAGTGAGTTCCAGGATGGCCAGGGATACCTAAAGACATATTCTCTTAAAGAAGTAGGGGCAATAATGACTCTTATCTAATTTATTATGGAGGAAGGATTAAAATTTCACCCATTTCATTAAGAAAACTAAGAGTAAAGGATTTAATTAACATATCCAAGGTCACATTGCAATTAACAAGGGCTGCTATTCTTCAAGCAAAGTCCTTGTCCTAAGATCTTTCTGTTTTAAGCAAGCTTTGATTCCATATTTACTGACTGCATATATGTTCAGGGTTAAGTGTATTAGTTACTTTTCTCATTTCTGTGAAAATAAACGTGCTTGACTAAGCCTCGTAGGAACACAAAGATTTATTTCATCTCATAGGCTGAGGAAAATGCCCATTATGTCATGGTGGGAGCTTAGGCATAGGCATAGGAAGCAGAGAGATGAAGGTGTGTGTTTAAGAGCACTCTGTCCTTTTCAATCAGTTCAGGACCACAGTCCATGGAAGGATGCTATTCCAGATTCAGTGGCGACCGTCTAGACTCAACCTAAATGAGTAGTCCCTCGTAAATATACCCAGAGCTTTGTGTCATAGGTTATTCTATATCTTGTCAGATTGACAATCAATATTAAACATACCATGACTACCCACTGATAACAATTATACCACGTAAATCCAGAGTCCTCCACATCCTGCCCTTCTCCATTGTGAGCCTCTATAATATAAAAAACTAAGTTGCTTGTTTCCATTAGACAATGGCATAGACTTAACATTTATATTTCAAAAGGAAGGTATGGGAACATAGCAAGGAAAGACTGAAACAAAGCAAGTCCAAAACCTCATAAAGCAAACATCAAATCCTGCAGCCCATGCCTAGATCTAGCGCTTATGATGGAATCATAAGAACTCCAAAGGGCTATGGGTAGGTTAGCACATCCAGCTATAAAGCCGGCAGCACATACAATCTCTCTGCTGAGCCAACTTTAGACTTCATGAATACAGCTTTCCTTTATGGATGTCTCATGGTCCCAGCACCTCCAACATCTTGAGTACGTATTACAACTTAGACTTCATGCGGTGACCTCTTGATCTATCTGGAGGGAATCTTATCCTGATATAAACAGTCTGGCCTCTCTGGCCTTCATGAACCTTGGTGGAAGCCCCCACCGCATCCTCAGTTTTTATTCGTTCATGACTGAAAAAGAAAATTCTGCTTCCAACTCAAGGTGTACCCCAGCCCTCTTGGCCCACGATTGCATTGGAGTTTGTGTTTGTGTGCCTTCTAGGGTGATTCAGAGACATCCTTCCCTAGACAGCTGTTTTCTAGCAGAGAACCTCTTCAGTGGAATTCTCAGCTTGGGAACTCCCACCCGACCCCCCATCTCAAATGGTGCCTTCAATGGATATGTATGATCTTGTTCTGAAGGAACTTTTCAGTGTCTCAGTGAGAGGTTCTTCTTGAGAATTTCATATGTGAGTACTACATCCACGTCATTTCCACCTACACTCCCCTCTTGTAATCCTCCTTGATTTCCTTTTAACTTCATGACTTCTTTATTATTCTCTCTCTCTCTCTCTCTCTCTCTCTCTCTCTCTCTCTCTCTCTCTCTCTGTGACACACACACACACACATGGGGATGGGGGTTGGGGAATTACATCTGCTTTGTCAGCACTTGCTTTATCTCTAACTTTGTTGTTGTTGTTGTTGTTTGAGAGAGGATCTTTTTAGGTAACCCTGGCTGTCCTGGAACTCACTATGTAGACCAGGCTGGCCCCAAAACTACAGAGATCTTCCTGTGTCTGCTTCTGCTGTCCAAGTGCTGGTATTAAAGGCACAGCCTTTGGCAGTTACTTCAAACTCCTTCCATCTCCTCAAAAAGTACACATTTTTTTTTCCACATTTTTATTTTTTGTCTGTTGCTCTCCTGAGTCCTTCCCCCTCCGAAAGCTCATGAGGTAGTCACGCATCACCCGAGTTCCTCGCAGCATCTTGGTCTTCTGAACTTCCACAGGAGAGCTTATTTAAGCTGTACTTATAACAGTCTAGGCCTTTGATCTTAATGGTCTGCTTTGAAAGAAGCATTTCTGTGAGAATGCATATTAAAAATAAGTGTATATTAAAGATAAAACATCCAAGGACTCTGCTCCTTTCCTTGCCCATTCTCTTGAGAAACATGGTACCCTGGTTGGTTTTTTCCTGTTTCCTGCTTCCTAGTTAGTCTAGGAAGTATTGCTTCGAGCCCCTTTGAAGGCAAGGCCAATGTCTCCAGGGTATTTGTAGGCACTCAGGGGAGTCAGAAGGGAATCTCTTTCCCTTCAAGATTTCCCTGAGCTGAGATTTTAAACAAAAGCGTTTGAATCAATGGGGTGTGGCTAAGAGCAGACTATAAGACAGCTTTACCACAAACTTTGAGAAAGGATTCCCCCCCCCCCCTTACCTGTTGCTTCCTGATTTCGGTCATACATTTCTATAATCAAGAAAGAAATATCCAATAACTATAAGTTTCAAAATGGAGGAGCTTATGTCTATTTTTTTCTTACATCCATCAGCTGTTCAGTGGGGGTGGGGGGCTTACAATGCACTAACACTCTACACATGGCTTACTGAGTGGCTCCATAGGAGTAGGTGCGACTGTATTCCAGCATTATGAGACCATCCATTGTTGTGTAGATTTAGAGGAAAATACAGAGGGAAGAACCTCAAATAATAATGAAGTTCTTATCATATAGGAAGTAGGGGGAAACAAATGGAAAGATTATATCCTCTGATTACTTATTCAAATCAAAAGAATAAGAAAGAAAGAAGTTATACCTCAATACATACAAAATGCGTTTGGATAAAGTGGAGTATCTATGAACTGCAGCAAAGGAAATAGTTTGACACCATGATTTTCAGAATAAAGCTATGACCCAGTGACAAACAGCAAAATGTTTCATAAATATAGATTTGAATGTATATATTTATATTTGTCTACACACACACACACACACACACACACACACACACACATGCTGCAACATTAGAGAGCATCTTTTAGCAGCTTCTTTTTTGCTAGAAAATAATAGGATTTAAAGGGTTTGGATTTTTCCAATGAGAGTATGCCACTCCTGCAATCAGCAAACACAATAAAAGTCACATCTCTTGGGTAATGCTTAAAGCATTGTCGTCAATTTTAAACTTAACTTTTGTAGCTGGGTGGTGCTGGTGCAGGCCTTTAATCCCAGTACTGGGGAGGCAGAGGCAGGTGGATATCTGTGATTTTGGGGGCCAGCCTGGTCTACGTCATGAGTTCCAGGACAGCCAAGGCCACACAGAGAAACCCTGTCTCAATTAGCTTTTGTAAACCATAGGAGAAGTGCCCTTTTAGTACAAACCTTCATTTCTCTTCTATGGATCAAGATCAATGTAACTCTGTTACATACTAATGGAGACATGTAAGACAAACTTTGACAGACAGACAATGTCTCTTGCCTTCACTTCTAGTGTAAACTTATCGTTTCGAGAGGCCAGTGCCAGGGATAGAACATAAGCCAGAAGCAAAGCAATTGTCTGGGCCTCTTTCTGATGACTACAGATTCATAGATCACCCCCTACATTCCAAACGCATCCTCTAACTAAATGAAAATCCAATAAAGTATCACATAGCCAGCTTGTCCTGGCAATTGTTCTTTATAATTATGCCTCTGTAGTGAAATATAAAACAACCACGCCTTCAAAGATGCCCATGAAGCATAAGAACCTGAAAAGGCAGCCAGAAAACTCTACAGTATTAGAAGTGGCTGTGCAGAGAACTGAACTGCAACCAGGAAAGAGCTATCAAATCTACTTTCCCTTCCTGTCCATGTGGTCAGTCCTTTCCGCGGCAGAGCCCATGAGGTGTGAGGATTTAAGTGACTCTAAAAGAAAATGGTCTGAATAATGATTTCAAACTCTCCACTGGTTTCACAACCATTGCCTACTTATCAAACTATAGGATCCATCTTTGAAGGCACTAGAAAGGCAGACAGATATTCTAAGAGGGCTGTACTTGTGAATTTCCTTGTTCGCGCTCACGCTCTGCTCCACTGGCTGCGTTTAACCAGGATGGCGCTTTTCCAGCACGCCTGTCAGAATGCTATAAAACCGGTGGAGTGCGTGTGAAGGGAAGATTGGTCTGTGAGCACACCAGTCCCTCCAGACTTCCAATTAATGGTCCCAGGTTACTGGGCAATGTAATTGTCTACATGGTTGTGTTATATAGTGCTCTTGTGAAAAGCTGGCTAAGGCTATTCCATTACAGCTCCTTAGGATACAACACAGGAAAGGCCCAGCCAGAAGCAAAGCAAGCTGCCAGTAGATGTCTCTGTGGCGCTTCTAGTCAGACATAAGATCCTCTGGCTGCAGGTCTGAAAACACAGTTGGGAGATTTATAGTTTTTATTTTAGTTGGGTTTCGGGGACGAACCCAATTCCTTGAAAATACAAGCCAAGTTTCTAATGACAACATTTCTATAATTTTTAAAATGAACCCAGACATTCATAGCCATAAAACCTAACCTCAACTTTTAAGTATATTTTGGGGGCTGGAGAAGGGTTCAGAAGTTAAGAGTACTAGCTACCATTGTAGAGGATTCAGGTTTGAGTCCCAATATCCACCTGGTGGCTCACGACTGTCTGTGACTCCAGTCCAAGCAGATCCAAGGTCTTGTTTTGTCCTCTGTGGTCTCCAGACAATAATGTGAACTCAGGCATACATTCAAGCAGAAAATATCCATATACATAGTAAAATTTAATTTTTTTAAAGTATAATTTACTTATAAACATGAGCAGTTACAAAAACTCGAACGTATCTTTTTAAATAAACAAATTGGTCATTTCAGAAACAGCGTCCCAGGGAAGGAAGCTTGCATCAACAGAGTAATATGATATGGAATCTTTGAGGGTCGATTATTTTTATTTAGCATAACTCGCTGGAGATCTCAGGTTGTCATATGTATCAGTGGTTTGTGACCTTTTTTAATTTTTTCTGAGTAGCATTTCAGAGCACACAGGCATCTCTGCTTAACCAATCCCTTGGTGAAGAACAGCAGAACAAATTCTGGTATTTAACCAAAGATGTCAGGAGTGTTTACAGATAGGTGTTTATAGGAAGATTTGTTTAGATTTCTAGGACTTCTGCTTTTGTACCAATTAGTAGGCCGTGGAGTCATTTCGTCTCTGAAACTTTCTAAACAGTATCAGGGGTGGTCACCTTTTCTCTGCCCCTGCGGCAGCATTTGGTGTCCCTACCCTTGATCTTCTCAGCTCATTACTGTGTACATAGTGCTTTACTGCAGTGTTAGCTGCATGTTTTTAATACAGAGTATTGCAGATCTTATTTTCATATGCTGATCTTCCACACAACTGGCTTCATCAGGAAAATAGCTATTCATATAGTTAATTCTATTTCTAAACAAATTGACAAATACGTTTGCCAGGAGTTTTGCAAATTTTTTTTTAATCCAGATGCTATTTCTTATTGAGCATGGTGCTTTAAACATTCTCTTTCATCCTATAATTTCTTTTATACTTTCATTTTCTTCACATATGTTTTCTTAGAGCAAAGACAAAGTTAGTATTGATGGAGTCCCACTTAACAACATTCCCCTTTCTGGATCATATGTTTGGTATCATGAGTAAAAACTGTCCAACTTTATATCCTAAGAATTAGTATGATTTTTCCTCCAAATCTTAGAGTTTTATATTTCATGATTTACTCCACAGTCCACTATTTTTGTGCATGTGTAAGGTGTGGGATTCAGGTACTATTTTTTTTTTTTTGAGGGCTTTGGCTTAGTTATCAACTTTCTTTAGGACTATTGCATTGATTTTGCAACTTTGTAATAGATATAATTATGTACAGTTGTCTGTTTCTGTATTTAGGTGCCCTGGGGTCTTTTCAGCTGATCCAATTGTAGATCTTTATCATTTGGACTTTAACATTGGCTCAGCACCTTCTTCTCACCCGTTCTCCACTAGCCCAGTATTTCCTCACAAATGGCTGCGCTCTCTCCCAACGCTACCTTCCTTTCCGTGTGTACTGCTAATGTCTGCTCCTGTGGCTGTGACCTATCTCAATGGCCAGTCAACTCTGATTTGTATTTGAATTCTAGTTAGCATCTGTTTCCTACAGTGGACTACTTGCTCATTGTGAAGATACATCTAGTCTCATTATCGCTTTTTCTCACAGTGTCTGAGTGGGTGTGCCTTCCTCAAGGAGGACATAAGGGTGTGTCCACTAAATGTCAAGCTAATGAAGAAACTCATGATATGTGTGGATTGAGAAGACCTATCTACAGTTTGAGTTTTTATTATTAAATTTTCTCACAAAACATATTTTGATGTTTTCTCCTCCCTTTACTCCTCACAGACTCTCCCATCTTCCCTCCCCACTCAACTTTATGTCTCAAAAGCCCTATCTGAAAAAAAATTAAACCCCAAGAAATGAGAAACAACCACAGACATAAACACAGAAGTGAAAATTAAAACAAACAGGCAGAAGATCAATAAGACAAAATTCTCAAACAAAACAAAATTCAAAAACAACCACTGAGTTTTGTTTTGTGTTGGTCAACCACTCCTAGGTATGGGACCCGACATGGAGTGCAGTTAATATACCTAATGATTCTCCACTGGAGAAAAGTTATTTTTCTTTTGCCAGCTGGTATCAGTTGCAGAATGTTTTGTGGTTAGGGGTGGGATCTTGACCAGCATTTGAGGTCAATTGGTCTCTTGATCATAACTATTATTCTGACTAGAGTAAGAAGAAATCTCAAAACGATTTAGTTTGTTTTCCCATAGTTGCCAGAGATGTGGAGCATTTTGGGGATTTTATTATTATTATTATTATTATTATTATTATTATTATTATTATTGTCATTAATTAATCTTTTTTTACTGTTCAGTCGTTATCCCCCTCCTGACCCACCCTCCGACAGTTCCTTATCCCGTTCCTCCCTCTCCAAGAGGATGTCCCCACCCCACCCCCATCAGACCATCCCTCTCCCTGAGGCTTCAAGTCCCTTGAGGGTTAGGTGCATCTTCTCTCATTGAGGCCAGACCAGGCAGTCCTCTGCTGTACATGTGTCTGGGGCCTCATATCAGCTAGTGTATGCTGCCTGGTTGGTGGCTCAGTGTCTGAGAGATCTCAGGGTCCAGGTTAGTTGAGACTGCTGGTCTTCCTAGGGGTTGCCCTCCTCCTCAGCTTCTTCCAGCCTTTCCCTGTTTCAAGCCCAGGGGTCCCTGGCTTCCGTCCATAGGTTGGGTGTAAGTATTTTTTTAACCATTTTTATTTCTTCATTTGAGAACTCTATATTCAGATCAATAAGAGCTCACTTTAACTAGGTCAACTGGGGTCATTTGTTTTCTTGATTCCTTGGGTTTTTTTTTTTGTTTTGTTTTTGTTTTTTTTGCTTAATTTCAATGTTAATTGTCTATGGAATGTATTGCTGATAACATCCTTCCCCCACCCTTTAGGCTTGCTCCTTACTTGGTTGTTTCCTTTGCTGTAGAGAAACATTTAATCTAGTAAAGTCCCATTTGTCAATTGTTGGCCTTAGTTCTTGAGCGAATGGAATCTTATTTAGAAAGTCATTTCCTACATGTTGTTCTTGTAAGGTACTGCCTATGTGTTATTCTAGTTCTGGTGTTTCAGAAGACTTTAATCCATTTAGAGTTTATTCTGTGCAGGGCAATAGCTATGGGTCGAATTAATTCCATTCTATATGTAGACATCCAGATTTCCCAGAACCATACATTGAAAACACTGTCTTTCCTCCAGTATTTATGTTCTGCATCTTCATCTAATGTCAGTTGGGGGTAGTTTGTACACTCATGATTGGTCCTCTATTTTGTTTTGTTGGTTGATATGTCTGTCATATGCCAGTGCCATGTTTTTTTTTTTTTTTTTAATTAGTGTACATCTGTAATTGAGTTTTAAGTCTGGCATGATCATAGTCACAGTTGTCTTCCTGGTTAAATTGTTCTCTTGAGCAGAGTGAGGTGTCCTTCATCTCTTTGGATTAACTTTGGTTTGAGGTCTGTTTTGACAGACATTTATGACAGGTCGTTTGTTCCCTGGTATCACTTGTTTGGAATACATTGCTCATGCTTTTACTTCAAAGTGGCTGTAGACAACAAAAAGATGGGTTATGTTTGCAGACACAACCTAACCTATCCTAAGGTTCTTGATTCTGCTAACCGAAGTCTTTTGTTTGGGAAACTGATGCTTGAGTATTTAAAGTTATTATCAAGAGGTATGTGTTGCCTACTGTCATTTTTGATGCTCGTGGTTTAGTTCTATGTTTTGTTTTAGTAATTATACCTTCGTTTGCCTTGTTTCTGTAACCTCTCAACTGTGCTTATTCCTTGCTTCAATCTGAAGTCTTGCTTCCAGTATTTTCTATGGGACTGGTTTTGTGGACGTGAATTCTTTTAGCCTGTATATATTATGGAAAGTTCTCTCCCACCCTTCAACCATGGCAAATAGTTTTGGCGAGTAAAGGAGTGTGGGTTGGCATCTGGGGTCTTTTAGAACTTGGAGTACATTGCTATAGGTTCTTATGGCTTTTAAAGTTTCCATTGAGAGATTAGTGGTTGGTCTGATTTTGTTTGTTTGTTTTTGTTTTTTAATATTTGTACAGTGTCTTTCCCTTTCTGCTTTCAATACCTCCATTTTGTTCTCTATAGTGTTTTAACTACCATATGTATAGGGTGTTTCTTTTCTAGTTCTATTTGTTATTCTGTATGCTTTTTGTATATCAACTTTTTTTTTTAAATTTGGAAGAAGTTTTTTTTTAATATGAATTCATTGAAGATCTTGTCAGTGCTATTGTTTTGAGATTCTTTTCCTTTTTCTATGCCTATAATTCATAGAAATTTCCACGATACTCCAAAATGCCTGCATCTTTCCTTCGTGCACTTTTAAAAATGGTATCAGTATCATTTTCTTTCATTGGTGGTTCAGTTCCTCCACCTCATCCTTAAGTCCTGGTGTTCGATCTACTTAATCTATGGCTAAGGCTTTCTCCCAAGTTTTCTAAATGTGTTTTTCAGTTACTTCTTCATTCCAGCTTTAGTTTTGCTTGGTATTTTACCTTTTTATTCATTATTATATTACAATGAGATATATTATAATATATAGATATATGTTTTATATATTATATTATAATATGTAATATGTAGTCTATAAAATGCAAATACAGAAATAAACATAAATATAAAATATATAGATAAATATTAAATTATAGATATATAATATATATTATATATATATTATATATCTATAATTTATAGATATATAAATTATAGATATATAATATATATATCTATATTTATTATAATAAGATATTTATATCTTATTATAATAAGGTATATTATAATAAGATATTTATTATATCTTTTATTCATTATTACTCACTCAGGGATTTGCCTGATGGCTCCTTGTATTCCTTGGCTGCTTTGATCATGCTCATCACTGAACTTTTAGAACTGAACTGTGTCCTCAGTTCTGTTTAGGCAACTCTCATTGGAGAACATTTCTATAGGATTTGTGGTCCTAGGCCTAGAGAGGAATGGCGTGGGCAGAGGTAATTGGGAGACTCCCTGAGACAGTTTTCAGATTCAGCTCTTGCTTTTCCTGGACCAGAGTATCTTTCTTGTTTGTTCTTCACTATTTGCTAAAACAGTGTCTCTTGCTGAATGAACCTAGAGCTTGCTTCTTTAGCTAGTGTATCTCTCCATGTTGCTCCAGACTTCTGTCCCTACCTTCCAAAGGCTTGGTTATCAGCAATTTACTATGACCACCTTATCCTTACTTGAGTGCCTGAAATCCAAACTCAGACCATCATGTTTATGCAGCAAAAACTTGTACTCAGCGAGTAATTCCCCAGTCTCTTAATAAGCCTTTAAAAATACGTTCTTATATTTAATTGACATAGCAATTGAATGTTTATGTCATATAATACGGTATTTCACCACATGCACAAAGTATGCAACGACATATTATCTGTCAACTCAAAACATTAGTGCACACTAATTAAGTTTTAATATCAATTTATTAAGGGAGAATACAAATTATTTTAGACTTTAGTGTTTCTATTTTGGGGCTGCCAAGATGGGCTAGCAGGGAAATGTGCTTGCTACTGAGCTCAAAGACCCAAGTTTGATCTGTGGAGATAAACAGACTCCTACAAGTTGTTCTCTATCTTACACATTCGTGTGGCATGTATGAATGCACACACCCACCCTTCCATGTGCATAAACACAGAAATAAATAAATATATTTAAAACAAAGCGAAATCTATTTGGTTCTCAACCTGTGGACCATGACCACTTTGAGAGTTGAAAATTTTATTTTTCGTAGGGGTTGCTTTAAGGCCATTGGAAAAGACAGATCTTTACACTACGATTCATACGGAAGCAAAATTACAGTTATGAAGTAGCAGCACAGAGAATTTTATGGTTGGTGGTCACCACAACACGAGAAACTGTGTTAAAGAATTACACCATTAAGAAAGCTGAGAAAGTACTGGATTAAGAGTCTCTTCTCAAGTAACTGCACACATTTTGTAGCTAGCTCATGAATGTTTAAGGAAAAAAAAGTATGATTTTATTACTGACATTTCGTAAGAGGTCTACAAAACTTGTAGAATAGAATGAAAGTTCTGAAGGAAAACCCAAACAACTGCATATAGTTCACAAACACAACTGTCTCCATGTTTGCTGAAAATGGTTATCTCACAATGATAGAATGTAAATTTGAGAGGTTGTGACTGGCTGATAGTGAAAACCATGACAGAAAGAGGAAAACCAGGGGAAATGTCCAAATATTTTCCTGGAGAATCAATCATAAAGGAAGAAGTCAAATATCAAATCTGTGCCCTCTAAAGCTTTGTCAGAACTCAGGATTCAGAGCCACAGCTGAGAACATTAAAAGCATTAAATTCAAATTGTGACTAAATAAAAACACATTAAAAAAAAAACCATCCATCTGAGGGAAAGCATAGACGCAGTACAAATTCCTCCCAGGATCAGTTGCATAGCAACCAAATAGGGATGTGGTAGTGATGAAGGTCCAAATTGACAAGGAAACAGGGCAGAAGCAGCAGGATTGTAAAGAAATTTCAATGATGGCAGGACAGCAGCTGTATTTCTGAGGTAAATAGCTCATAGAAGAATCCTGAGACCTCAGTAGGGAAAGCTGTTGTCTCTCTCTGGTTTTGTTGGGAGATTTCTGATACAGAGCTTCACTGGTTTGAAAGCCCCAACAGTGAAAGAAGTGGAGACAGCCCTGCTTATGTTACAACACAGTAGTAGATGACATCACATGAAGGGAAGAGATGACCAATGAATAAAAGAAAAGAGAGACTTCAGATGGCAGGTTGGGGTGGGGGTCACTCTGTTATACTCTAGTGGAAACCACTGCATGCGCTTTAGGGATGACACTCACCACATCCAAATGTGGTGCTTCCATAATGTAATGACGTCTTAAATGTCCCACCACATCCACATCATTATGTTGGGGGACAAAGCTCCCAGCACATGAATCCTGGAGACATATCCAACCATTTTTTTTTGTTTGTTTGTTTGGTTTGGTTTGGTTTGGTTTTTTTGGTTTTTCGAGGCAGGGTTTCTCTGTGTAGCCCTGGCTGTCCTGGAACTCACTCTGTAGACCAGGCTGGCCTCGAACTCAGAAATCTGCCTGCCTCTGCTTCCCAAATGCTGGGATTAAAGGCATGTACCACCACCGCCTGGCACATCCAACCATTTTTAATCATATAAACTGTTAAAAAAATCATATGCAGATCAAAAGAAACTAGCAGTTGAAATATTTTCATCTCCCTAGAATTTGAATTGCTCAGAAAAAAA